>JASAND010013328.1:0-60346 GCA_030248195.1 Trissonchulus latispiculum
GTTGCATGGGAGGACCCTGCCTACCAACATATAATAGTAGTATAGGACCAAAATGCCCATATCGTTCCAACACTGCGCTGACATAAGCACTTCCGAAAAGCGTTATTAACCGAGAAAAAAACAAACGCACGGTAACTCCCGCCTAGTGCAAAATTTCGAAGTTCGGAATTTTAACCAAAAGTATGGTGGTACTTGTAGTACTGCTCGAGTACTTTACGATGGTAACATTTTTACCCCTCCCAGACCTCTAATTAGCTGGCACCAGGCCAACACGGTCTCCAGGGGGCCGCGCAGACGCCTTTATACCCATATTATGTAGGGGCGCTATCGCGCCCCTACATAAAGCGCCCCTACATAATATAATAATGCCCATTACGGAGTATTTACCTTGATATGTTATGTAGCTAATCATATGCCAAAAGGTAGGTCTCTCTGAAAAAGTTGGGCAAAACCGTTGTCACGGTGCAAATCTTCCCCCGTGCAAATCTCCCCCCGGAAGTTTTGCACCGGTGCAAATCCTCCCGGTCCACCGGTGCAAATCTTCCCCCCGGTGCAAATTTTGAACCGGTGCAAATCTTCCCCCATGAATTTTTGCACCGGTGCAAAACGTCCCCCGGGGGAAGATTTGCACCAGCGTTCAGAACGACTATGAAGTTAGCAACACATGATTCAAAAGCTTTGGGAACTATTTAAGATTAATTCTAACAATTTTACGTTTTATTTTTCGCCAGTCACTTGTTTTTAATAGATGAAGTAGTAGTACAACTCGTCGTCAAACCTGTCGTTTTGGCAGTCTTCATTAATTAAATTGAATTGTAATAAAACTTAGGCAAAATTGTGTCGAATTATGAATAAAATTCAACAGATACAATAAACCGAAACAACCGGTATCTTGTATTTGAATTTTATAACGTTCAATGAAACCTGGCTAGGATCAATAGAACATTACGTCTACCCCTTGGTTAAAGTTCATTTGGGAACACTTGTATGCATAACATTCGTAGACGTGTTTGGTTTAATGCATCGAAATTCATTTTTCAATTCGGCTTTTCGTTAGCTTATATATTGTAAGATGAAGTTGTTAGATTGAGCTAACGAAAAGCTGTACAAAAATTAATCTCAGATTCGTGTTCAACGCTTCTGAAACCCCCTGGAACCAACATTTGAGCAAAACTGGTAGCTAACTTTTTGGATCCCGTTTGTCTGCCCCTGAAAATCAAGAATTTAATTTTTAAAACTTTTTAAAAGATTGATTGAAAGTGCGCACAATCGCATTCTCACAAAATTTTATGATAATAAATCAATAATAGACAGATTAAAACTTAAAATTGATTAAAATATTAAAAAATTTTCGAATTAACCTTGAATTTGTCTTTATTTCTAGACGACTTCCAGTTGGGGAGGGGGGTGTGATAAAGTGCAATTAGGGCTTTGGATGGATAAAATTTAATCCTAGTTCTTCCAAACATTTTTCTTGCTTTCTTAACCAATTATTATTGCTATTTTATCATGTAGGAATCCAAACTTTGCTTGGTTTCGTTTTTGGTGTATTTCCTTGTGAGGGCGATCTCAAGTATGGATATCTAAATTCTAAAGGTCTTCTCAAAAGAGTATAGAGGAGTTTATGGAGTTAAGTGCAACTAGATTTTGAAGTAAAGAGCTAAAGAGGATAAATCCTAGTTCTGAGTTACACGAGTTACTCAAGTTCAAATAGTTAAAATTTCAATGTTAATTTTAGCTCGCAGATTGTTTGATTGGTATTGATAAATTCATAGTTAAATGAAAGTAAATTCACAAATAACTCTAAAAAAAAACTTTCATTCATGGAGTTATAACAAACTACAATGCACTGGTCAATTTTAATCAATTATTTTTTGCGATCCTGTGAATTGTAATTAGCTATTCCGGTTCTTGTTGTGCTAGCTTAGCTATACCATATCAGTCGAAAAATCCATTTGCCCTCATATGTGAAAGCTAAAGTTTAAAGAAGCATCATCGCGTTGTTTCAGGTTGTTTCGATTAAGCTGCATTTTACAATTTCGAAACTATAAGCCAGAACTTAGCTAAGACCTCGGTTGTAGTTATTATTGTTAATACAGTACCTCAACCGATGAAAATTTGAAAATAGGGCAAAATATAGGGATTTTTCCAGCAAAATATAGGGCGAAATATAGGGATACTTAACTCTTGTTACAAGCGAACTTCCAGCAACTTTTTTTATGCACACACAATATGTGAGTTTACGGAGTGAGGCAAACTCCTACCTAAAGGTTTAAACCAAACCTAAGCAGGTTATTCAGGTTTTTTTTTCAGAAATCGCAAAATTCCCGGTTAAAGTTTTTCGACAAGTTATTGGTCCTACAAAGGAATTTCAGAAAATTTTTGTAGCTTTTTGAAAATTCCAACAGTCTCCCTCTACAGTAGTAACGATATTTATCGATCAAAACTAGGGATGCACCTGAGACAGGTCAGGCCTCGGTCTCGAGCTCCCGAGATTTTGTGATATCTTTTAATGACTGGAGGACATATTTTTGTGATATCTTTTAATGACTATAGGACATATTTTTGTGATATATAACTTTAAATGACTGCAGGACATATTTTGACCAAAATGTTAAGATTCGAAAGCCCAAAGTATGGCAAATTAATTGTTAAGAAGTTTCGATTTCATTTCTCCCCGATTTGAATGAAAAAATAAATACAAGCGTCCACTGGTAGCAAGGCCGCACCCGGGGGGGGGTTCAAGGGGTCTAGACCCCCTTTTGGGATGACAAAATGGAAAAGTTTTTGCTATTTTTATGGCGAAAACAGATATTTTTTAAAAATTTTCGCGCATGCGGCGCGATGATTTACTTTTTACAAGAAATTAAAGTCCAATGTATATACGTATCGTTTTTGGGCAAAAATGCAAAGTTTTCAACTTCTGGAGGGCTCCGCCCCCAGACCCCCCTTGCATTTTACCTTGGACCCCCTCCCTTTTCAAAATCCTAGCTGTGGGCCTGACTGGTAGATCCAAGAATTCGCGACGGGGGGTGCGGTGCTTCACGAGCAAACGTTCGCAAGGTTGAAGTTGAAGAAATGTTTTGTTTTTACAATAAAATCGGTCATAAAATCCTTAAATCTTTGCATTTCGAAGAACCGCTAAAATTTCTATAAGTATGGCAATTTCTAGGCCAAAATGTAAATTTTCTACAAAAACTTCGGGCGCATTTCACGCTTTTTCTTCAAAATACTATAAATACGTATGTTATTAAGAAGAAGAAAATTCGAGCCGGAGAAGCGCAATTTTATGGTCCTTTTCCCATTTTTCTCTTTAATTTTTCCTACCTTTAAATCAAGACGGGGAGGGGGCGGCCGCCGGCCTTCCCTGGCTCCGACCTGCAAGCGTCTGTATTATTGCATTGCGTTTGCATTCTTATTGCAATATTTGAATTTTTCAGAAAAGTTTCAATTTGGACTCAAGTCTTTCAGGTCCTGATGAGATGAGGTCCGAGACCGACCCGGCGCATAAGTGTTGGGAAAAATCTAAGTAATTTTAAAAACGAGCTTAAGATATACACTAAAAACTATAAGTTTTTCCGGGTTACCTTTTTCCGCAATTTTTTTTGGAAAAAAGCTAACCCTTTTTGTGTATGGAATTTTCAGGGAATGGTGATTTTGGGAAAAATAGCTAATTCTGCTGCCAAAAGCATTGAAAAGACAACGAGGTTGTCATTGTACGTTGGCATTTTTTTAGTCATTTTAAGCTTAAAAACAGCGATTTTCCGCGTTTTTTACCTTTAAAATGCTAATCTTTCGCTAAACGTTTAGGTAAATTGGGCTCGCCTCCCAACCTTTTGGAAGCCCTCCCACTTTCGAAACCCTAAAAAAATGCCAGGTACGAAACGTCAGTATCAGTACTTTCAGTTTGGCACAAAACAAAATATCACCTCGACCATGCCACGACTTTTGCGAAACGATTTTGTGCAAACATGGTCTTCCTCAAACTTTGAAAATTCTGCAGAAATCGTTGACTCAATAAAAACAACTTTTATAGATATATATTGTCACTCCTCCTAGTCGAGATTAAATGTACGCAAATTTTCCAAATATTTCCGCTGCAGAAAGGTCTTCCTAACTTTTCCTTTGCTTTAGGTTTAACACGTGTCGGAATGCTTATTAATTTGAATGGAGAAAACATTTAGCTATGCACTGAAAGCAACTCTTGTGTTGGAGATCCAAGAAGAGGCCAATAAAACATGAAAACGTTGCCAAAATCGAGAGCCCGCTATCAACTTATACATAGAAGCTGAGCGTAGGATGACGAAAAGAGCTCCAACAAAGAGCTACTTGTGTATATATGCATCTGCATTACAGTGCGCCGCAGGCGAAATTTTTTCCATATCTTAAAATTAACCTCAAGTGTTAAAGCAAGAAAGTTTAGTTCTGTAAAGGTTGAATTGACAACAGGTTGTCTAAAAATAGGGGAAAAAAGGGCGATTTCGCTCAATATAGGGAAAAATAGGGCGACTCCGAAAAAATAGGGAAAAAATAGGAAAATAGGGATAGTTGAAGCCCTGTTAATAACTATGAAATTCTGCCGGTGCAAATCTTCCCCCCGGGGGAAGATTTGCACCGGTGCAAAACTTCCGGGGGGAAGAATTGCACCGGTGCAAATCTTCCGGGGGGAAGTTTTGCACGGGGGGAAGATTTGCACCGTGACACCGTTTTAGCTCCCCCTTAAGAAGCCATTTTTATAACAAAATGCAGCATTAATATTTTCTCTATTTAATTAATACAATGAAACTATTTTTGGTTTTCAAAATATTTTTAACGGATTCTTGAAGAAAAGCAATCTTTCAGATTTTTGCAGGCCGAAGTAATTTTTGTGAGACACTGATTACATCATTTGACACCTCTATCAAATAGCTGGGACCCTTTCTTAATTATTGTCAAATCGCTTTTCATTATAGAGAAATTAGCCAAAATGTAAGTGCAACCTGGATTTTGCCTACTTTTCCTAACTTTGGCAAGGGACTACTATAGCTAGAAAGCAGCAATCGGGTCAACTAGAAAAGGGTCCAGGCCCAGGGGTATTTTGTGTGGAACACAGGGGCTAAGTGGCAGCTGTCTAGGTCGAATAACAAATTCTCCACAATCGCTAGAAAAAATTTGGTCATGCTTTTGTAAAACTACATTTTATGACAGCAGCCTAGGGGATAGCAATTGGAAAATTGCAATTGAAAGCTAAGACCATGCGTCCGATAACTGGGATATGTGAGACATTCAGATCGACACGATTAGTTTAGTTTTTCTGCAACAAGCTGACTATATTTTCACCTAGACAAGAGCAAGAAAATTTAGAAAAAAGTGTAGAGCACAACGAGATCTATATGCTATATATACTATATAGTTATAACTGTGCAATTGGTGTCAAACGATCAAAAATTGGCAAAAACTGTCCTGAACGCAAATGTCGAAGTTTTGAAACGGGATTGAGCGGAGTGTTGGAAAAGAACTCATTTTGGAAAGTCTCATCAAATTTCATCTGGATTTGTGACGTCAACGACAATGCGCACCCAAAAGGTATCACCACCTTAAGATAGAGCAAGCTGTAATGTAGCAAGTTTTCAAAAAAATCAAATCAAAGTCAAATCGAATCAAAGAGCACTTTCTCGAAAAATAAGAACTCTTATCTTCATTTTGGTATAGGGACGGCTTCGTAGCTTCAAGTAATAAATGAGCAATAATCGTTCAAGTTGCTATCATCAAAAGGAATCACTATCAAAGCTGACCTGTTATAATCACTGCTTTTCCAGCAAAGACGGCTTCGCCAGACATGGGTCAGGCCGATTCTAAACAAAATAATACGGTACAAAAATTGAACAGGATTCAATGGTGCTGACTGTTGTTGTAGGAACGGTTAAGACCATGCTTCATTACTGATTTGCTTCCAAATCGGCATTGATCTTTCAGAATTCACAAGTTTCATAACCAGGGAAATTTTTTCCGGAGGGGCGTTGGGGAAGTAGAAAATGTTTTTCCTGGCGCAGCACGTCTCTTAAGGTTGTTTGAGTTCAGGCTCACGCTCAGCTCAAAGCAAGTCTCTTCCTTCTATTATGCTGCTCCCAAACAGCATTAGTGCAAAAATAAATATAAATTAGTCTTTACAAAAAAGGCACCTATTCCTAGGCACTAGTCCTATGTCGAAGAAAGGGCTGCTCCTAAGGTAAAATGAACTAAGACACACAAATCATAGACAATTTTCATTTTAGACATTCCGGCTCCAGCTGGAATAAAAATATGGTATCCAATAATTTTCCTTAATGCAGCAGCGTCAAGGCTAACTTCAAACTTAGCATCCGCTGCGCAGCAGGGCTACAATTCATAAAATTGTAACTCAGTAAACATTTAACCTTTTGTATGCAATACTGCTTTTTCTTTATTTTTCCTGCCTTCGAATCGCGACAGCGAGGATTCCAGCGCGACATAGATCTACGTCAGAGAAATGTCGACATGGTTAACTGTCTATAAATGCCTCCAATTAAAATATCACTTGGGAAGGGGCTACCGTAGTTACCTTTGCTTTAATAACGAATAGCCCTACACTAGAATCCAACGAATGTTCTTAAAACTGCATAGTTGCCATCTGAGAAAAGTTAAAAACTCCGAAAACACCCCTAAAAATTGAATCTGTATAGTTACGGATCAAGTCTCTTCAACAAAGTTCAGGGCTATTGCGCAGCGTGTTCTTAAAAAATAGGAATTCTAAAGCACGAAATTTAGACTTAATTTGGGCTGCACAAGTACTATATATTATTAGAGTTTTAAACATTTGAAGCTATGCAAGTATTTCGTTTCTGATTTAGAATTTTACAAAGATATGGAATGTCAACGACAATAATATGTGTCATGTTCTGAAGGGGGGATGTTTCCGCAAAATTTAGGTTTGTGGGTGTGCCTATGCGGATTTATTATTAGGCATACAGTATATTAAGGCAATTAACTAATTAACTAATTTACATTAAGGCGTATATTAAGCATACAGTTTACTAAAGTAGACCTGTTCAGGAAACACAACACAAATTTAATAAACTGATCCAACAACTTACTTCGGCTGAACACACAGGAACATTAAAAGCACCACAGAAGAAATACCATGATTAAAATGGAAAATATAAACATGTAACATTTATACTACCAACTACATCAGCATAAAAACTACTCCGAGTAACACGATAAAGAAAAAAGAGGTCTTCATCAAAATGCCTATGTTGACAAAATCGAGGAAAGCGCAACCAAAAACACAATCAAAACAAATCTAAGCACAAAGAAACATAGCAAGGTAAACCATTGTATCTTACAAAACAAACGGAAGGAGACAAAAGATAACAACCAGAAAGGAATCTTCCACAGAATATAAAAATTTAAGGCGGCGGAACCACTTTATGCAATTTGAGTCTACAAGGCTGAGAAAATGAATAAAATGATATCATTATGGCTTTCTAACATTCGGAAGCCAATAACGAAATTTTAAAACGGAATATATACAAGCAATTTTTTATTATTTCGATAGTGAGTTAGAATCTATATACTCAATATTATTTGCTTCAAAAAGGTATTGCAATAATTTTCTTTCTAAAAACCAGAAATTAAGAGGACCCAAACCATATAAACCACTAACTTAAAGAGAATCCTACTTTTGAACACCTTGAAAGCAATCTTTCAAGGTGTCAACAATTAAATAGTACAAAAAGTATAGTCAGGGGGGTAAAAAACCAAAGATTCTCGAAATAAGGTTATTACTCGCTACAGACTGTAGCTAGCCAGACGCTTTATATACCAGCATGTAGGGCTTGGCCTCTACTTTCTATACCACCAGTAAAATCGGCATTCGGTTGTACTTCTAGTAGGCTAGCCTCAATATAGACCATCTTTTTCCCCCACAAGTGGGGTAAAAAAAAGATGGGGTGGGGAAAAAAGACGATACCAAATTTCGTTCCTTTATCACCATAACAGCAGATAAATGGCATTTAAAGGCATAAAACGCAATATCTACTTCTAAAAATTCGTTACCGACAGCCAGGCTTAGTATTATTCATCATATAAGCCAAACTTGGTAATAGGCCAACATTGCTAGGAAATTAAAATCTTTGGTCTACAAAATTTTATTTTTTCCGGTAATTTATAATTTAATCATCTTTTTTGTAATATTAACCCGCAAGAAATAGAGTTTTTTTATTTGATGGGTGGCAAAATCGCACACAAGTGTTCAGGGGTCATCCATTTCGGGTGTAGTCTTTTGCATATCCACACTTGTGAAACTCTCTGGAATGTCCACAGTTCATAATATCAAAAAAATATTGTTTATGGACCCTAATTTTCTTGTTATCAGCATGATTTGCCCCCTGCGAATATTTGCCAGCATTCCTCCACAGGGGCAGGTCATATTGCGCTTTTCGGCAGCGGAAGGTCAATTGGGGGGTATAACAGTTCAAATGAGTAAACAATTAGTCGTTATTTTTGCTTAAATCAAAAAAAGAAACTGCGGGGAAAAAATCACATCGTTTTTCCCCCATCTGGTGGAAAAAGTGTGGGGGAAAAAGATGGTCACTATTTCTCAACCGTGTGACCTAGCGAAAATCCGACTAGCCCACGTTATAGAACACATCCACAAACCCCTTCATGCACAAAATGACTCCTGTAACTATTACCAGTAAATTGACATAATCTTAGAAATTTTGAAAAATCCTTGTTTGTGGACAATTTTTGGGTGTCAACTTCGGACCCACACCACACGAAGGCTCAATCGACAGGAACGGTTATTTGTATTATGATCTTAAAGTACAAGACTTGAACTTTCATTTGCACTAGATTATGTATCTCTATCTTATGCGAGTCGATCAGGCTGAGCCATTGTTGTCCCCCACTTTGCCGGTGATGCTTTTTCCCCTCTGACTATATTTAAATTGTACATCACAAATATCGAAAGTATTAACAAACGAAATATTAAGACAGATGGAAAATGAAGGTATATGTAAGCAACGAAGAAAGGAATTGAGCTTACGCTAGGGAATAGTTTAAATTATATCTATTGTTAATTATAGATAATAACAAATCTATAATATATAATGTTTAGATATTAATTATAACACACCTAGAGGCTGATGTACACCTAACACACGTTAGAAAATCCTTCTCTCAAACCGAAAACTTCAGGATTTCACTACGTCTGCATCTGCAAGTTGGTGACATTGAGACTCAATCGTTCTTTACAGTACAGTTTTTAAAAGCTTTACTTTTCGCGAAGTTCATCTTTTCGGCGAACTTCGAGTAAGGTAGCAATTTTCGTTAAATTTGGAGAATTTCGCGTATATACACATTTCACAAAAAAATTTAATTTACGCGAAATTCATAGGAAGCTAGCTGAGCTAAACTTCAACAAAATCAAGTGTTTCGTGAAAAATCTTCGCCAAATTTGACGAAAATATCTATGTTTCGCAGACCGGAAACCGATAAACTCCGCGAGAAATAAAGTATTTAAAGAGCTGTACTGTACTTTACGTATTTATAAACATAACAAGCAGATTGAAATATCGCTAAAACAAACAACATCCAGCAAACTAAAGGGCATAAACAAATTATTATTATAAACAACTATAAAACAAAAATCAACAAATAACTGAGTTTACATCAACAGTTGAAGTAAAAAGTATACACTGTGGAAAAGTAGCAAGCTACAAAATACGTAGAGTTCAAAATGCAAAAAAGTATTCATAAAAGTGTCTGGGTTTAACGAACTATTCCTCTCTAAGTCAATCAAATCATACAAGCACGAATGTGTGCGGACAGTACTTGAGCTTCTGAAAGTGAAGTAAGAGCCAACGCCAAGCACCCAAAATAGTTTATGCAAGTAAAGGGTAATTTGACAGGGGGAGGTGCCCAACTACCCCGAATTTTTGCTTCCACCCAGGGATTTTTTGGTTGGCCAGATGTATGCCGAAAATAGGCGAATTTTCAAAAATTTTCCTGAGCCGGAAATTTTGTACCCAATAAGGAAATGAATTTTAATTTTTAGGCTTATTCGCCATGAAAAAATACGCCAAACAGTTAAGTTTTGGCTCATTTTTGCAAAAATCCCTCCGAATAAAAAATACCGTCGTTTAAATTTAAAGTAGCGTACTTTCCATTTTGCACCTAAGCATACCTGTAAGATAAACTCAGAAAGGATTAAGTCAAGGTGTCTAACGTGTAAAGAGATAGTAAACAAAGAAATATTGGGAACTTTAGAAAAACTTCAGAATATCAGGAAATCAGACTCAGAAAATCTAGACTGTTATAATGCTAAAATGTAATGGTTTGGTTTTGTATTAAGGTTAGGTACCCTTGGGTTCGTTTAAAGTATATAAATAATTATGTTAAGTAATTATTTATATGCTTTAGGTAAGTAGACAATCCCATTATGGTCACGCCACTGTCCTGGCATATTATCAAAAAAGAAGGCATACAAGCCATCAGAGCGAATGCAAAACAAGACAAAGCAATGCAAGATGGTTCTCTAGCTAACACAAGCGATTTTCAACAATTATAGCAATGCCGAATGAAGTTAGACATTACTGTATCTATCTAAATAATGCAGTGAACTAAACTATATTACAAATATAATATCAAACGCTGGCACAAATTTAGACATCAACCAATTCAACTTAGAATTACAAAACACATATTGTATCGTATATACAGCCACACAGTGAGCATTAATGAATGTGCAAAATATAAAAGCCATCACAATATAGAAACGTAGCACTTTGTACTGAACAAACTATTCCTGATATAGGCAGGGTATAGCGTACATTATATCAGCTTTGGGGATATGAAAAAAGGTAAAAGTATTTCACTTATCCATAAAGTAAACCTCAATCCAGCAGGGGCAGGAGGTTACGAAACGACGACTGAAGCGACTTCTGGGACCCCAGCCTTTGGCAAAACTGATGACAGCTTTCGGGGGAGCTTCTACAGAGTAGGTCACCAAAGGACAGGACTCTTCCACAGCAGCTTCTTGAGAGGTCGGCAATGGTTCACACAGTTCAGAATTTGACTGTGCTGCCGCCGTGTTGTGCTTCGAAGAGGATTCGCATCTGGAAAAATCGTGAATCTTTATACAGTGTCCCTGTGGTAGTCGGAGAGAGGGCTCCGCCTCTCCAACCTTCAGATAGGATGCCTTGACAAAGAGGGGACACTGTTGACAGCGATTATAGAGCCATACTGAGGATGGATCCTCACGAGCCCGGAACAGGACAAATCCGGGCCCAATCTTTTCCGTCACCCGGACGGAGCGAGGGCACGATTGCTCTGAGGGAGATGCGGAAGAGTTAAGCTTGGAGAGGTTAAATACCGTCTCCAGGCCACATCCAAAAGAGTACGGTTCGGATGGCGCCGTAGAATCAGCAGTCCTGGCTACTGTCGTCGTCGAAGTATTGAGCAAACCATTCTGACTGTCAGAGCAGTGTGACGAAGTGGTGCCGTCCACAGTCTTTGAAGTCTTTGAGTTTGACTTTTGATCAGGCAAGAGTTTTGATAAGGCTTTTGCGGATATCAGATGACAGACACTCACAATGGGTGTTGAGGCGTGCAACTGGGAGCCAATTCTTGTGGCGTGCTCCCAATACAAAAAGTGACACCAGCCACTGTCACCAGATAATCGGCCATTACGTGAACGCTTGGACCACACACTGTAGGCATCTACAATATAAAGAAACAGCGCTTGCAAGTTACGTATATACGTATAAACGAATACGTAACAGTAACAGATGCTTTGTACTATTGGGCTAAGTTCGCAATCCAATTCAAGCACTGAACTGAAGGTTTACTAAACCAACAGAAAGTGTATCAATGATTTTTCATTGCTGTCAGTGAATTTGAGATTTTTCTGGTCACCACTTCCTTGAATAATGCAGTATACGTAAGGTATAAGTGCATCCTTTGAACATTTTTCTTGGATTTTCATTTTGGAAAATATGGCACCAAACGGGACACGCATTTTGTGTAGAGAAAGGCTGTTTATAGAGAAACCATGAGCGGGTTTGGGAATACCGACCATCCCTTTTGTCCGACCGAAGCAAAAATTGAGCTATTGCCAATGCATAAAATTAAAAAACAAATCGCGACTGCGGTGCTTTTCTTATTAATCCTGAAATATTTTGGCAGCGCTTTTCTATCCCTATCAATTTCTATCCCCTCACTTGGAGAAAAATTTTTATGCTGAACTGCCCCTTTTCAAAATACTGAGTGCACCCCTGGGAGAAATTGCCATCTTCCACCCAATAGAATACGCACCAAACTCCATTTTTTACTTTTTGCCATACTTATAGCAGTATACAAGTAACAAAAATGCTCCGCACAAAAGAGGATAATATGTGTGTGTTGGCTGTGTCTATATTATATCCTTTACATTTCGGTTGAAGAAGTAAAGACAAAAGTTTCATGGGCACGTGACGTTATTTGGCACAGCAAGTTTGGGTGGATGGCTCCATGACAAAAGTTGTTCCGTTCGCATAGGACTTTCATTTGACACAAATTTGACCACTTTTGAAAAATTCCATTTTTGACCTATATACGTATATATAAAATTGCCTAAGTCCCCACTCCACCCCACCCCACCACAGCACTCTACAGCCACTTTGGGTATGCAGTTCTATGACAAAAGTTGCTCAGCTCACTTAGGGCTTTCATTTGATACCAAATTTGTCCACTTTTGAAAAATTTTATTTTCGACCACTTGATCCCCCACCCGACTGACCCTTGAAACGGCAAACTGGAACCAGCCCTGCAATATAGGCACGTCGGACGACAAAACGGATACCGGGAATGAGCTGGGCACACCAGAAAACCCATATAGACAAAGTTTTGACAGGCCAGGTAGAGCCTACCATGGAAATCCAGGAAGCGGTTTCCGACTTCTCCCGACGGAAAAGTGGAATGAGCCCAGCAAGATGGGTAAGTCTGACGGTAAAACTGACTGCGGGAATCGATTCTCCGTGCCAGAAAACCATTGTATGCAAGGTCTGAGCTTTTAAAGTTGAATAGATAGCGAGAAATTTCGATCTTTCATTTTTCAAATTTTCACCATTTTTGACGGGCCACTGTGGTCACTAGGGAAGTGATAGAGAAACGCATCCTGGACCGTTAGTTAGTTCAATATATTTAATTTTTGAATATAAAAAGAAATCAGCTCCAGCTCGTAACGTTCGACCTGAGCGACGACCACAAAAATGGTCACTTTTCGCTATGAGCCGACTTTGCGGCGCCACTGCGGCGCTGTGGCGCAGCTGCGGCGCAAAAAAAGTTGTGATTCTTAAATTCTTTAGAGGGTACTACTAGACCCTATAGCCCTTTAGGTTGGCCCACCGCTGC
Organism: Trissonchulus latispiculum; assembly: GCA_030248195.1. NCBI lineage: Eukaryota > Metazoa > Nematoda > Enoplea > Enoplida > Ironidae > Trissonchulus > Trissonchulus latispiculum. Next base: position 13,393 of record JASAND010013328.1, read on the forward strand.
AGTTCACGTGAAAGCGGCGAACATTATGCACAATACAACCATCAAATAGGAAAAACCGGAAAAAACATCGCCGCCATAATCGGTCCGGGGCGCAACTTTTTAACGGTAAGTGATACGGGGCTGAAACTTCACAGATATACTAAACTCGATGTACTCTACAATTTGCGAATGAAATCTGCGCAGGATCTGCACAGGATTTTGCGCAGCTTCTGCGCAGCTTATTTTACACTGTCTCCAGCCACTTTTCACACGTTATTGTAGGGGTCGCTGCCGCGACCCCTATGATATCTGGCTTTTTCCTACAGGGGGGGGGGGGGGGCCCCCAGAAATCCGTTCCCCCCCAGACTTGGCTCGCCCCCCCCCCAGGATTCGGGCCTTCCCCCCCCCAGAACCCCCCCTACCCTAAAGTGCCCGGAAAAATAGCGTTTTTAGGGCAAATTTTGAAAATTTTTTCAGGGCTTCGCCGGATTTTTACCCATTTCTAAGCATTTTTGAGCTATTTTAAGCTTAAATTTAAGTTAAAAATAGTGAATTTTTTAGCTCAGCAGCAAAAAAATAGCTATTTCTAGACATTTTTCTAAAAATTTTTCTTCCCCCCTCCCAGAAATCCGAGCCCCCCCCAGACTTCCCCCCCCCCCAGAAATTTTTGCCTAGGAAAAAGCCAGGATATGAAGAAAAAGGCTATTTTCTATCTGTATTTTGGCATTTTCAGACCGTTTTATTTTCCCCACTTTTGAACCTCCCCACATTCTCCCCACCCTCACTTTTGGACCTCCCACCACCCCACTTTTTCGCCTAAAATAAGCCGGGCATGTGATTGCACAATTACCATCAGCTGTTAAGCCATCGTTTACAGAATCATCGGTAACACCAGTGAAATTTGAGAAACAGCCAGAATCACAACCTAAAATACAATAAGAAGAAGAAATAACGTGACAAAACATGTGAAGTGAGAAATCTGCGTCTTTCCCAAGCCCCAATCGTCGGCTGCATGCAAATATTTAATGTTATTTCTTTCATTTGAAAGTGGTGGCTGTACAACACGCCTAGAGAAGCAATGCTTTGGAGGGATGACGAATCCAAATTACGTGATTAAAAAGGTTATAGAAATTAAATAAATTATAAATAAGGTCAATGCACCCTTTTGAACATTTTTTCTTGGATTTTCATTTTGCAAAATATGGCACCAATCTATCCAAATTACAAACGTAAACTCTTCCCCAACAGATGAATGTTTTGACTGAAAAGAACTTCGAAGTAAGCAGACGTGTCGTATCTCTCACTTACTCAATCCTGCTCTCACCTGAAGTTGAAGATGAGTATTGGTCCACAAAGACAGAATCATCATGGTGAGACAGAGTCGATTCAGTAACAGTTGGATTCGATGAGTCTAAAGAAGTAAAAATCATTCAAATAAACGCAACAATACGTAAATTACATTGGGGCTTTCTGGGGAGGGCCATCATCCCTTTGATTGCAGAAAAAGTCAGTATTATATATGTATATATGTATATATTTATATAAATGACAAGTAACAAAAATGCTCCGCACAAAAGGGGATAATATGTGTGTTGGTCGTCTATGTCTATGTCTATGTCTATGTCTGTCGTTTAATCCGGTTGAGAAAGAAAGTATATAAATCCGACACAGCAAGTTTGGGTGGGTGGTTCTATGGCGAAAGTTGTTCAGTTCGATGCGGGCCTTCATTTGACTCGAAATTTGACCACTTTTGAAAATTTTAATTTTTGACCCAAAATCGCCTAAGTCCCCACCCACCCCACCACAGCCCTCTACAGCCACTTTAGGTACGCACTTCTATGACAAAAGTTGCTCAGTTCGATGCGGGCTTTCATTTGGTACCAAATTTGACCACTTTTGAAAATTTTAATTTTTGACCCAAAATCGCCTAAGTCCCCACCCCACCCCACCACAGCCCTCTACAGCCACTTTAGGTACGCACTTCTATGACAAAAGTTGCTCAGTTCGATGCGGGCTTTCATTTGGTACCAAATTTGACCACTTTTGAAAATTTTAATTTTTGACCCAAAATCGCCTAAGTCCCCACCCCACCCCACCACAGCCACTTTAGGTACGCACTTCTATGACAAAAGTTGCTCAGTTCGATGCGGGCTTTCATTTGGTACCAAATTTGACCACTTTTGAAAATTTTAATTTTTGACCCAAAATCGCCTAAGTCCCCACCCCACCCCACCACAGCCGTCTACAGCCACTTTAGGTACGCACTTCTATGACAAAAGTTGCTCAGTTCGATGCGGGCTTTCATTTGGTACCAAATTTGACCACTTTTGAAAATTTTAATTTTTGACCCAAAATCGCCTAAGTCCCCACCCCACCCCACCACAGCCCTCTACAGCCACTTTAGGTACGCACTTCTATGACAAAAGTTGCTCAGTTCGATGCGGGCTTTCATTTGGTACCAAATTTGACCACTTTTGAAAAATTTTAGTTTTGACCCAAAATCGCCTAAGTCCCCACCCCCACCCTACCACAGCACTCTACAGCCACTTTGAGCATGCAATTCTATGACAAAAGTTGTTCAGCTCACTTAGCGCTTTCATTTGGTACCAAATTTGACCACTTTTGAAAAATCTTATTTTTGACCACTTGACCCTGACCCCCTACCCGATTTACCCTTCAAACGGCAAAGTGGAGCCAGTCCAGCAAAATGGGTGGGTCGGACGGCAAAACGGACTCCGGAAATGAGCTGGGCGCACCAGAAAACCCCTATGGACAAAGTTTTGAGAGGCTATGCACAGTCCTATATGGTGTTCTTGGAAGTCGGTACCGACTTGACCCTCCCGACAGCAAAGTGGAACCAGCCCAGCAATATGGGTGGGTCCGACGGCAAAACTGCTTACGGGAATCAATTCGCCGTGCCAGAAAACCTTTGTATGAAAGAATTGAGCTTTCTAAGTTGAATACACAGCGAGAAATTTCGATTTTTCATTTTTCGAATTTTCACCATTTTTGACCGGCCACTGTGGTCGCATGGGAAGTGATAGAGAAACGAGACTTAGCTATTTAGTTAGTTCAATATATGTAGTTTCTGAATATAAAAAGAAATCGGCTCCAGCTCCTAACGTTCGAGCTGCGCAGCGACCACAAAAATGGTCACTTTTCGCTCTGAGCCGACTTTGCGGCGCCGCTGCGGCGCTGTGGCGCACCTGCGGCGCAAAAAAAGTAGCGATTCTTAAATGGCGCATGGGGTACTACCAGACCCTATACCCCTTTAGGTCCGGCCTCCGCTGCAGATTACGTGAAAGAGGCGGAAAGTCAGGACAATACGACCATTAAATAGGAGAAACCGGAAAAAAAAAACATCGCCGCCATAACCGGTCCGGGGCACAACTTTTTAACGGAAAGTGATACGGGGCTGAAACTTCGCACACATACTAAACTCGATGTGCTCTACAATTTGCGCATGAAATCTGCGCAGGATCTGCGCAGGATTTTGCGCAGCCTCTGCGCAGCTTATTTTACGGTGTCTCCAGGGAATTTTGACACATATTATAGGGGTCGCTGCCGCGACCCCTATGATACGTACATAACCATTAGCAGCAAAGAAAAATTCATGCATTTCTTAGGCCTTATTTCTTTAAAGATTAAAAGGATTAGGTTAAAATCAATCTGGCATTTATTAGTGGGGGGGGGGTGGGCCCCCCCCACTTTTAGGTTCCCCCTCCATTTTTCGGAGTCCCCCCACTTTTCGGCAAGCCCCCACCCACTTTTTTGGGGGTCGCCCAAAAGTGTCAAAAAATTAGGTTTTTGAGGTCAAATTTTCAAAAATTTGCTCAATTTTTAGCTAATTTATGGACTTATAAGCTCATTTCAAGCTTAAAACAGCGATTTTTTGAGTTTTTACCTTAAAAATGCAAATTTTTTACTAAAAATTTCGGTATATTTTTACCTTTGAATACGCGCCCCCTCGTACTTGCTTTACTCGCCCCCCCACTTCCCCCTCCCTGGGGGGGCGAAGCCCCCCACTTTCAAACCCCTAAAAAACGCCAGTCAATCCCCATTAAAGAAACAGCACCTAGGATTAAACGGATTAAGATTTAATCTAGCCAGTTAAATTAGTTAAATTTAAATTTAATCCTGTTTCACTAATGCACCTAGGATTTCTTTATTCACACTTCGGATTAAAAAATTGAAGACTTAAGTTTAACCCAACCTGCTAAATCGTTGTTTCTTTTAGGGTTGGTTTTTTCCGGAAAAACCTTTTTTCCATTTTTTTCATATATGTATATTTTTCGTTTTCGTCACCCCAAAATTACCCATTGTGTTAAAAGTTGCACTTCTTCATGTTTCTGCACGCATATAAGCAGTTTTCACCATATTTAATAGCTCCAAAGGGCTAAAGTAATGACAGAAGCGCTTATGAAGGTAGCAGTATTGAGTACAGAAATCAATATTTTCAGCGATCGATACTTTAATGCAAACTACAGGCGAGTTCTGTATACCTTGGCGACTATATATATTAGAGCTGGTCTGCGGTTTTCGCAGGTAATACATTTCGTAAAGTTAACAAATCCAGACGTTTTAACAGTTAACTGGTTTAACAGTTTAACACTGGACTGTTAATCATGGAAATACTAACTCTACCTGATGTTCGTACATTCAACAGCAAAAAATATTAATTTCCAAAATTAGTCAATGTTCAGTAATATCGCCTTATTACTTCAGTAAACACTCTTTTTGATGCTTCCCTAAACATTCTGATTTCATAAATTAACTTTCAGAACATGTCCCGAATATTTTTCCATTTTTTTCCGATGCTTCGAAAAAACAAAATAAAATTTCGTCAAATTTTACATACCCCACCTACTAGGGTTGGTTTTTTCCGGAAAAAAAAGATTGCAGGAAAAAACCTTTTTCCGGTTTTTTCCATTTTTTCCTTTTTTTCCGGTCACCCCAAAATTCACCAATGTGCTAAAAGTTGTGTTATTTCATGTTTCTGCATGCATAAAAGCCGTTTTCAACATATTTAATAGCCCCACCGTGTAGTGCGCACTTACACAAGCGGTTACAAAGGTTTCAGTATTGATTGCAGGAATTTTTCAGCAGACAATACTGTAGAATAAACTACAGGTGTCTTCTGTATATATACCTTGACGGTTCTGCTAGACCAGGTCTGTGGTTTTCGTAGGTAATACACCTCGTAAAGTAAAGAATACCAGACGTTTTAAAAGGTTTTGGCTGAACATTCCACTGTTAGACATGGAATTGTTAAGTCTACTGAGTTACGCAACCATATGCACATGGCAAAAAATCTTAAATCCCAGAGTTAGCTAAACTTGACGAATATTGTCTTATTAGTTCATTAAACAGTGTTTTTGATAGTTTCTTAATGTTCTGATTTCATAAATTAACTTTCAGAACACGTCTCGAATATTTTTCCATTTTTTTCCGATGCTTCGAAAAAACCCAAATACAATTTGGTCAGATTTAGCATACCCCCACCTATTATGACCCACGCAAAAAGCTGTGAATACTGCGAAATCGCAGAAAAAGTTCAGAAAACATTGTATTCAGTTGTAAAAATCATTAAAATAACGTTAGGAATATTTTTCCATTTTTTCCACCCCATCGGAAAAAAATGGAAAAAAACGGAAAAAAACCTGTTTTTCCGCGCCCATCCCTACCACCTACTATGCCCCGCTGAAAAGGTTGCAAATAGTGCAAAATTGCAGGAAAAGTTCATAAAACAGTATATATAGTTCCTTGTAGAAATCGTAAAATAACATTAGGAATATTTTTCCATTTTTTCCACCCCATCGGAAAAAATGGAAAAAAACGGAAAAAACCTTTTTCCAGTCCTTTTTCCGCGCCCATCCCCAGTTTCTTTAAAGATTAATTTTGATCCGCTTAATTCGCCTCCTGCATTTTCAACTAGTTTTTAATCTTCGCGGATTAAACGGATTAAAATTTGGATTAACGTTTTTAGTCGCTGATTCTTTACATTTGATTTGACATGAATTTTTCCAAAAATGTTGATATATATTTTTTGATGCATATGTATTTACTAAAAATGATCCGCTCTTTCGAATGGTGTAGTCAAAACTCTTCTGGCATGCTTCCAGTTTTTCCCGTATTGGGCTTTTCCCAGTTTTCACCAATCGTAAGAAATACAGAGATGTTTTATGGCTTCGCAAGACGCAAGGCCTCATGATAATTATACTTGACCAAATTGACCAAAAAAGGTAGCATGGGTGATACTGTCTACCAACATATCATACAGTAGTATGGGTATAAAATGCCCACATCGTTCCAACCCTTAGCCGTAAAATGAGTTTCCAAAAAGCGTTATTTACCTAGAAAAAACAAACGCACGGTATATAACTGTCGTCAAGCGCAAGAATTCGAGTTTCGAATTCAAACCAAACGTATGGTGGTACTTGTAGTACTACTCGTTCGAGTTGTTTAGGATGGTAAGCTTTTTACCCCTCCCTGACTTCCAACTAGCTGGCACAAGGCCAACACGGTCTCCAGGGGGCCGCGCAGACGCCTTTACACCCATATCATGTAGGGGCGCGCGCCCCTACATAATTATATATACGTCCGTAACGTACCATTCTCACTAAAATCCATGTACAATGCATAGTGATAAGGATTGCAGCAGGTGTAAACAGAATCTCTGGGCTTGAAACTACACTCTTCACACCAGACCAATGGGTTCACCATTTTTTCGCCCACGCGAGGCAGACTGGGCCATCTCCATAATTTTACAAAAAATATGTGGATAGGATATGCCTGACCTTGGTAAAATACACCATCTGGTCTGTTTACCAAGACGCAAGGACCAGGATCCAATCCATTAGACTCAAGTATTCGTCTCAAGGATCTAAGATCTGACTCTGCTAGGGACATTAGAAATTGTTGCAACTCTCGCGTTTCTCGTCTCTCAGCAGATCTTCTTTTGCGACCAGAAGAGCCTTCTGCAGCTGTTCTAATGGTGCCTTGTTCTGAATTAAGCTCATCGCAATCCGATGTTTTGGCTACGTGACTGCGCAAACGGCATAACTGTTTCACGAGAGCTTTCTTTCGAAAATACCCAACCACCATCACTAAAAAAGTCATAACAGGGTGTATTATGTACGTGTACTGTATCTAGAGACAAAATGAGGGCGGGTGAAATGGGCTCAGCAACTTCAGGAGGAGCGGAGTCCCTAAAATTCTGATTTCAGGGAAGAATAATATGTTTTCAAAAGTTTCGAAAAAAGGCGACTTTGTTAAAAATAAATATATATTCACATTGTACACATGTACGTACAACAAAACAATATCAATTCCCATTTTTGGTCATTTATTGGGCAAAATTAATTCTTTTCCTACTGGAAGTAGGGGAGGGAAAGGCCTGACTCCACACATCGGCACCCACAAACTTGGAAATCATGGGCTTACGCAGGGTTTTTTGAAAACCGGACCTGTTCCAAAAATTGTTCTTTTTAAGTGAAGTTGTTCTTATTTCTAAAAATTTCGTGAAAAATTAATTAATAAAAATATAAAGTTAAATAATTTAAAGTTTGAACGGCTTATACGTATATATATTTATAAACAAGAACAAAAAGTGCTCCTTCGTCGCAGGTAAAATAAATATGAGTCTTCGTAGGCAGGTTGTACATAAGCAAAAACTAGCCTGTAAAATATATACATATGAGTTCCGTTGGGAGGTTGTAAATTAAGGAAAACAAGTTGCAACCGCTTAACATATGAGCCTGTCCTACAACGAGACTCATATTGGCGTATAGTCAATCGGGAAAAAAAGCCACGTCAAAATTTCGGGAAAAAAGCCACGACCGCTGTGGCCTAACGGATGAAGCTATTGCAGTAATATTTGGCGTGTAGAATGGCGACCTTAATATAAGCCCACACGCCGATTTTTAGCTTTCTATCTCTCCTCTATAGTCAACAGCGGGGTCGACATTTTTTGGAAAATTTTGTTCCTGAAAAGGCGGGAAAACGGTAATGTTTCAAAAATTCATAACTTTAGTGTCAATAGCGCTATCTGAATAATTTCTATTACAATCAAGAGAGGACATGTCTGGCTTTGCCCTCATACTATTGCAAACAGTTCAAGGTGTCACGTTGTCTCTGGGCAGGTGTGGCTTTTTTCCCCCGATGATTTTGACCCATCGGGAAAAAAAGCCAGTCGATTGCGAGACCCATAGTGAGCAGTTTTTCTGGATTTCTGGCATGATAACTATGTTGAAAATGATCAGCAATTCAAGTTTTACAAAGCAATACCGTTTGTAGGTGGACAGTCCCTGAAATGAGCAACTTTTTGGACTAATATGTCACGTCAGTCGTTTTGACCGCTACACTCCACATTTCATCCTGAAACTGGCACATTTGGCCAAAAAGAGCATTCCCTACGAATTCATTGGAAAACACTATTTTGTGGTTAGACTTGGTTTTAGCAAGTTTTTAAAAATTTGTATGTTTACGTTATATTTGATGAAACCTAGCCAGTTTATGCCAAACTAAAAGTTCTATTCAATGCTTTACGAAAGCAATTTGCCGCGGTAAACAACAAATCTAGGGTAAATAAGCGACGCTGAACACGTTGGAACACTCAGAATTGGTCTACGCCTTCAGGATATGCTTCGACCAAAGTGGCTTTTTTCCCGATGAGTGGCTTTTTTCCCGATTTGGTTTTTCCCCAGGAAATAAATCACATAGTGCTCTCTATTGCTACAGTCAAGAGAAGTCATTAATACATGAAAATAATCCGTAGGGGGTTGCCATTTCTTCAAACTACAAGAATTTTCCCATAATTCCAAAAATGAGTTCTACACGTCCCAAAAGTTTTGAAAAAATGGCGTTTTTTCCCGATTGACTATATGTCATAATACGAATAATTTGCAGATAATACGTATAGTTTCTTTTATATAAATAAATAAACTGGGCTTATTCTAGGGAATTTTCTTGGGGGGTCTTTGGGGGGCCCCCTCGGGGGCGAAAATTTTTTAAAATTAAACATGCTAAAAATTGCGCTATTTTTATAGTAATCGCCAAAAATAAGCGTATTTAGTGCTTGAATAGGTAAAAACTCGACTAAAAATCTCCGGCGAAGAAACTTTTTGAAAATTTGGCCTTCTGAGCGATTTTTTCAGGGCAAAAGTTGGTACCAAAAGGGGCACCCACTTTTTGGGGGGGGGGCGATTTTTGGGGGGGGGGGAGGGTGTTTATGGGGGGCCCCCGCCCCCCCCCCGTAGAATAAGCCCAGATAAATATATATATATATATATATACTGCATATATATATACTGCATAAAGCTTTTCATTACAAATCGTCCTTCACACATCTTGTTGATCAGTCATTATAGTGTGCATATGCTACGGCACGCCACGAGGCGCTCTGACGCAGAGCCAATTGGGAACGCATTCTGCGTGTGTATATATAATGTGAAAGTGTTCCGAGAATGCATTAGGTGTACCTTGTACCACAGCGTATTGCGAAATATTAGATGTGCCATAGTGTTTCAGGAAACATCAGGTTGCATGTACAGTTCAGCTTGAGCAGTCGTAGTTCACTTCAGTCCATTTCTTCAGGGCCACAACGTCTATTCATTTTTTCCGTAATGAGGATGAAGCCGAGGTTCTTTAATGAGGCTTTAATGTGAAATGCACTGTGACGCCGATATGAGCCTCGCTGCAGGACAGGCTCATATGTGAAGCGGTTGCAACTTGTTTTCCTTAAGTTACAACCATGGTTTTTTTGCGTCAGGGGCTGCGTCATGACGCAAATTTTTTTCCTGTGACGCAAATGAAAATTGCCCTGACGCAAGCCTGACGCAGCTAGGTTTTCAACTAGAGGAAAAATTGTGCAAAAATTGCTTGAAAAATTGTGTTTCAAACGTGATATTTCTAAAAATTTTCTGCTGGGGGCTGCGCCCCCAGACCCCCGCCTATATATATATATGCCTTGTTACTTATTGCTGATTGCTTCGATAACTGACATACTAATTTTATAAATTCATAGAATAAAGGCGCATGTGGAGCGGCATCAGCTTGCAAGTATTGCAGATGAAGCACTTAAAATAAGCAAATATAGTATATTCGATATTGCAATAACTGGCCATACTTAATACCTCATCAATTGATCGCGAAAATGCTCTAAATTAATGGTCTTAATTGCAAAAATTTTTCAACTTCTGCGGGGCTCCGCCCCCAGACCCCCGTCTACGTTTATTCTCTAAATGTTATTACGGCGCACGTAGAATTCGGTTTTAACCAGGGGGGGGGCCGCCCCCCCCGTCGCGATTCGAAGGTAGGAAAAATTAAGGAGAAAGAGGAAAAAGGGCAAAAACCAAAAAATTTCGCGCCTTCGGCGCGAATTTTCTACTTTTTAACCGCATATTTATTGCATTTATGAAGAAAAAGCTTGAAATGCTTCTGATTTTTCGGAGATAATTACCATTTTTGCCTAAAAATGTCTAGAATTTTAAAAAATTGTCTCAGTTCTTAATAATTGCCTCCCAATGCCAGATCATGTATAACTGGTGTATCCAGCGGAACACCGGGGCAGCTAGGCAGGTCCGAAAGGGGAAGTCACAGTACCCTGCTGCTTTTTACCTCTGATCTTGGAAGTCCTGAGTAGTGGGTCCGAGCGTTATAAAGCTCACCCGGAGGTGGTAACAGTTCGGCTGGCTAGAGCTACTCAGGGCGAGGAGGAGATCAGGCCCCTTAGGCTTCAGTCATGACCCACCGGCGTGTGGACATGCTCTGGCTGATTGCTAACCTGATCCCCAGCTATGGGCAAATAGCAACCTCCAGGACTGGCGCCCCTGGTTGTATCCCAGCCAGTAACTGCTCCATGAAAAAGTATGCCAGATTGTCCTCAGACCAATGCTAGGGTGATCCCCGCCACTTGGGTCTCCCCCCAGCCGGACGCCGATCGTGGATACCTGGGGCTGAGGGGACATGCTAACCGGGTTTCGGCACGTCCAAAGCCTCTTGGTTTCAAGCTATCCTCAAAAATTAACGTAGTGTCTTGGAATGTCCGCTCATTGCTCTCATTAGGAGCCCAAGAATTACTTGCCAAATCCCTAAGTGAAAGAGACGTTCAAGTGGCCGGCCTTTCTGAAACCCGTATCCCAGGATCCGGCAGCTGCTCAATAGCAACCCCGGCCGTGCCAGGTGACCAACCTCTCCACTCCAGTTACAAACTTTATCATAGTGGACCCACTGATGGATCTGGGCAACACGGAGTGGGTATTGCCATCAGCTCACGCCTTATTCCATCCATACTAGCCTTCACTCCAGTGTCGGAAAGAATTGCCTCCGTCCGACTAGCGACCGCGCCCTTTCCAACATCGATTGTCTGCTGCTATGCGCCAACCAATACTGCAGACGACGATGCCAAGGATGCCTTCTATCACATGCTCGGGGAAGTTGTTGCCGACATTTGCAAAAGCGACCTTTTGGTAATACTAGGAGATTTCAACGCCACCATCGGTAAAAAGCTCCCCTGTGAATATTGCGTCGGAGACCATTCTATAGGTATTCGAAACGATAATGGCGACCGCTTTGTCTCATTCCTGGCACATAACCGCCTGCTGGCGGCGAATACAATCTTTCGCCACAAACGTCGCCATTTGGAAACATGGGCATCAAACGACGGTAGAACGAGGAAACAGATAGACTACGTCTGTATCCGACAGCGCTGGAAGTCGTCCATACTGGCTTGTCGGTCCTACTGGGGAAATTCGCTGGTCTCTGATCACGCAGCTGTAGTGTGTAGCTTGAAATTGCGGTTTTGCGTCAACAAACAACATCGCCCAAATGACCGCCTAGCCATCGAAAAACTAAAGGACACTCGCGTACTGACCACCTTTTGCTTAGAGCTAGCTAACAGGTTTCAATCTATTCAGGAAGAAGACGTGGAAAACTTGTGGTCAGCCACTAAGTTGGCGATCCAAGAAACTGCGGCCCGTACCCTTGACAGGACCAAAAGGACCCGGAACGACTGGATTTCGGCGGAGACTCTGGAGCTGGTAGAAATGCGAAGACGAGCCTTGAACTCATTCCAGCGGCGGCAATTTTCTGCTGAAATAGCTGAAAGCATGGCCAGAGATAAGAACAGTTACTGGCAGACCCAGATAGATGTCATGAACAATGCTACTCGACATGGAGATACAGGAAAGCTTTTCAGGACTCTGCGTAATATGGCAGGTAAAAAATCCGCCATCAGCGAAGTCGTCCGTGAAAACGACGGGTCCATCATCCGAAGCTTCCAGAGGCGTAACGAGCGATGGAAAGAACATTTTCAAACTTTGTTGAACCGTCCCCTGCCTGCAACGCCCCTGTTTGACCTGCCTTTTAACGGTTTTCTCGACATCTCAGACGCTGTACCGACCCAAGAAGAAATCCGTAAGGCGATAAACTCCATGAAGTCATCAAGTGCTCCAGGCGAAGACGGTATAAGTGCCAACTTGTTGAAAGCAGGCGGTGAAACCGTTTGCCACCAGTTAACTCGCCTTGTGCAGCTCATCTGGATGTCGGAAGAGTTCCCATCTGACTGGAAAACGTCCGTCCTTGTCCCCCTTTTTAAAAAGGGTAACAAGACGGAGTGTAAGAACTACCGAGGCATCTCCCTGTTAGACGTTGCATACAAGATCGTCGAAGCCATCATCCTAGGCAGAGTCCGACCTGTTATCGACCCTTACCTGCGTGAAAACCAGGGAGGTTTTCGTCCTGGTCGGAGCACTGTTGATCAGATATTTGCCCTGCGCCAAGTCATGGAAATACGGCACGAATACAGGCAACCTCTATTAATAGCCTTCGTCGATTTCAAGGCAGCTTTTGACTCAATCGACCGCTCTCGCATGTACGAGATTCTGGCGCATCATGGGATACCCGACAAACTTATCTCACTGATAAGGAAAATGTACGAACATAGCATGAGCGTTGTTCGTCTTGGTTCATCTCTGACTGAGCGATTCCCAGTCAATACGGGAGTAAAACAAGGAGCACTACTATCACCCCTCCTGTTTAATCTCGTACTCGACATGGTGCTCCAGAAAGCTCTTGAAGGCTGCCACGGCGTCACTCTAGACGAAGGCGGGCGTCTAACGGATTTAGCCTATGCCGACGACATCGCCTTGCTCGCCGAATCAGCGACAGATCTCAATCTCATGATAGACAGACTGGATTATTTCGCTTCCACCGTAGGCCTTATAATTAGTGCCGAAAAGACTAAAATAATCCGGTCTCCAACAGCCGATCAAGCCCCTATTCTGCTGCGTGGTCAAATGCTCGAAACCCTGGACGAATTCTGTTATCTTGGCAGCTTTGTCAGGGCCGATGGCAACCCTACCCATGAAATCCGGTCAAGGATTGCCAAAGCTGAAAATGCATTCGCGGCGTTGTCCGACTGCCTGTGGAACGACGACAGGGTTAGTCTGCGTACAAAGCTAAAAGTCTACTTTGCAGCAGTCCGTCCAGTCCTACTCTACGCCTGTGAAACCTGGCCCGTGAAAGTTAACGACCTGGACAGACTACAGGCCTTTGAATTCCGGTGCTGGCGCAGAATGCTTAGAATCTCTTATCACGACAGGATCACTAATCTGGAAGTCATGGCCCGGATCCAGCCAGGACAGCTTTGTTCTATGGAAATCAAGACGCGACGTATAAGGTATCTCGGTCATATCCTGCGAAGACCTAATTGCTTTCCGGCGAAAAGATGCCTAATGTCGGCTCCGTTTCCTCACTGGAGACGTCCTACTGGCGGTGTGAGGATGACGTGGCAACGGACTATTCTGAAAGACCTCTCACCTCTGGCTCTACATCGAATCTACAGATCCTGGACAACAGACTGGAAGCAAATACTTGCGGACGTCGCTATCGATAGATCTCAGTGGATGATTATGACAAAATCACTCATCGGAGCAGCGGAGGATCCTGCTCAGGCCTCCTGATAAGCAAGTAAGCAAGTAAGCAAAAGGGGGCCAAATACTGGATCCGCCAGTCGTTTTAACAACGCAAAATTTGAGAAACACTGCGAAAGATCTGCCTCCTCCCCCCAAAATTTGGGGGCGGGCCCCCTTTTTAGACCTCCCCCAAACCCCCCCCAAACCTCCCCCAAAATTTTTTTCCCTATTTTTATGCCAAAAATCGCATTTTCAGCCATTGCTAATGCGAAAAAACATCCAACCATTAACTAATCTTAACATTAGACAGGGGTTTTAAACTCGAAAACTGGTTGCCAACATGTTTCTAACTACAAAATAAGGTCAGTATTGAGTCAGAAAGTCCATAAAACTGTTGAAAACGAGTATTTAAAGCACTAATGATCACTTTAAGCCAAAAATTTGAACATTTTTGAAACATTTTGCAAAATTTACCCTAAAAATACCCGATTTTTGGCCAATTTTTAGCAAAAATTTTTGGGGGTGGTTTGGAAAAATGGCTGGGGGGGGGGAGGACGGGGGTTACCCCCCCCAAACCTCCCCCCAATTACACCTATGGGGGGGGGCATAGTTTCCCTGGAACTTTGGGTCTGGGGGGGGGGTAAATCTTGGCCGACCTCCGAAATGTGATGGGGGGTACCCCCCCAACCCCCCCCCCCCCCAGAATTCGGACCTCAGAAATTTCGAAAAATGGCCAAAAAATGCAAAATTTTCTGTAATTTAGCCCTTTTTTCATCAAAATAAGGCTTGTTCTTAACGTTTTAGGCGTTTTTGCACTGTTTTAAAGCGATTTTAGGTCAAAATTTTAGAAAAATTTTTCAAAAAATGACCATTTTTCGACCAAATTTAGCTAACTTTTTGGGTCCAAAAATCGTTGGGGGGGGGGTTCGGGGGGGTAGCCAAAAGTTGGGGGAGGGTAAGTCAAAAAATCTGGGGGGGGGGGTAAATTTGGTCAAAAATTTTGGGGGGATACCTCCCCCAAGCCCCCCCCCCAACGGAAACTAGGGGGGGGGGGGGCAGCGGCGCGCGTGGGGACACAGAGATTTAAATAGCAGGCTCTTATATGCGAATTTGAGAACGAAAATGAGTGTTTAACGCAATTTTCTGAATGGCTGACGATGTGCGGAAGGGGGGAAGGGGGGAGGGGTAGCGGCGCCGCGTGGAGAACGATAGAAATCTATGGAATGGGGTCCGCAAAAATTGCCAAAAATCTGCGGGGGGAGGTCGCAAAGCGCGGTCGCAATTCTTGGGGAGGGTCGCCAAAATTTCCCGTTTTCCATAGGTGTAACGGAGATTTGGGGTGGGGGCGGGGCTTCCCCCAACATTTTCTGGGGGCCTCCTCGTCCTAAAGACCCCCACCCCAATCCCAAACCACCCCCCCCCCGAAGACCACCCCCAACTCAACCCTAAATTTTTCATTTTTTATACCCAAAATCGCATTTGCAGCCGTTTCTATTGCGAACAAATATCTAGCCGTCGTGAGGTAATTTTAACATTAGACAGTGGTTTTGACCTCGAAAGCTTGATTCTAACATGTTTTCAACTCCATAATATAAAACAAAACAAACAAACAAGTGTTTATTCAGTAAAAACTCACAAGAACACAGAAACACATTTACTGAAAAGGAATACGAAGAGTTGTAACACAACTGCTAATATGTATCCATCATAAAAATATCAAAACCATAAAAAAGTAAAATAGTCAACAATAAAACTGGCGTCAAGCATCTTATGTACATATAGTCAATACAAGAAGCAAAAATGCAAAGGAGCAAAAAGAGTGTCTTAAAACAGCTGAATCGAGTTATTGAGTATATACATAAGTACTAGAACAAAAGGCAAAACTCTGCCAAATTCCAGTTGTTGAGCTTTTGCTTGAAACTGTTTACGGTAGGAGCGTTAACGATATCGGAAGGTAAACTGTTCCAAAGTCTCAATACTCTATTTGTGAAGAAAAACTTCTTTTCATCTCTAAGGAATCGTGTTCCCATTAACATATAATTATGACCGCGTAAACTGGAAGCCGGTCTAAAACTAAAAAGATCCGAAACATTTACATCGTCAATACTGCGACTAATTCTAAAACATTGTACGAGATCCGTTTTAATTCTGCGAAGCTCAAGGCTCTCCATACCTAAAATATTCAACCTCTCGGCATAGGATTTGTTTCTCAGGCCAGGAATTCTTTTTGTGAAACGCTTCTGTACATTTTCAATAGCCTTAATATCCTTAACTAAATGTGGATTCCAAACAGCAGAGTTATATTCTACAATCGGACGTATGTACGTAGTAAACATTGAGCACAAAAAATCAGTATTACGACATCTAAAAGTTCTAAACAAAACATTCGTACGCTGTGCGGCCTTCCCAATCATTTTTGTGTAGTGATCACAAAATTTTAGATTATTGTCTACAACCACACCCAGATCCTTTACATTAGAAACCGTAGGGATTTGAATATCATCGACTGTATATTCCCGTAGGGGGTTGAAATTGCCAAGGTGAAGGAGCACACATTTTTCAAGAGCAACTTTCAACTGGTTTTCATTTGACCATCTGAAGAGGTTTTCAATATCAGTTAAAAGCGCCTGGAACTCGAGATCTGTTTTACAAGCAAAATATAATTTAGTATCGTCAGCATAAATTTTAATGTGACTCGTATTAACATGACTAACAACATCATTTATACACACAAGGAAGAGGAGACGTCCTAATACACTACCCTGTGGGACCCCACTTACTACTTCAAAATTGTTAGAAAGGTTGCCGTTAACCTTAACCCTTTGAGAGCGACCACTTAAGAAAGAATCAATCCAGTTCAGAAATTTAACTGGTATTCCCAGATGCTTCAACTTGTATAATAGCTTTACATGACTAACTGTATCAAAAGCTTTGCTGACGTCAATATACACAACATCTACAGGAATACCAACATCAATATAAGACACCCAATTATTCAAACATTCTAGCAGCTGGGTCTAGGTAGATCGGCCTGAAATAAAACCATGCTGATGACAAGATAGAATTTTTGAGTCAACAAAATATGCGAAAAGAGGTTTTTTGAGGATGCGCTCTAAAAGTTTACAACAAATACATGTTAAACTAACAGGCCGATAGTTTACAGCTTCCAACCTACTACCTTTCCCTTTATAAATGGGCACAACAATCGCTTGCTTCCATTCCTCCGGCACAAACCCGAACTCGAAAGATTTTTGAAAAATCATCTGCAAGGGAATAGCCAGAAGTACCCAAAATTTCTTAAAAAAGGTGGCAGGCAAAGGTCCGGGCCACTACTGGATCCGTTTTTTTAACTGGGCGATAGAGTCAATCACATGTTTTCGGGTAATGGTAAAAGAAAGAAGTTCCCTGGTGGCGTCCTCATTTATATTATAAGCGGGCATATTAGGTAAATTATTGTCATCAACCACAAAAACTGACGAGAATTGCCTCCCAAAAACCTCAGACATCTCTACAGGATCAGATATTTCAGCATTATCGACATTCAACAAATTAATACCGTCACTATTCTTCATGGTACGTTTAACATAACTATACAACTTTTCGCTATTCGGTTTGTCCAGGAACTTTATTTCCTTTTGCAAGACTTCCCTTCTAATTTCTTTAGAGCATATAAGTTAGAAATATCGTTATAGTTCTTTTTCGAGTCACGGGTTGGTTGAGCCCTGTGTTTCCTGAAGGCTTTCAATTTTCTAGAAATTAAGCGTTTAATAGAATTAGCATGTTTCTTCCTACCACTCGATTTTTGCACCCGCTTTTTCGGAACAAACCTTTCTATTAGCTCCAAGCATATGTACTTGAAAACGTTCCACATTTCATTTACAGATTCATTTTGAAAAAGCAAGTTCCAGTTAAGGTTCTGTAGATATCTAAACATACTAGCGTCGTCAGACTTGGCCCAAACAGGTGTATACATTGTACTGGGGAAAAGACTACACGAATGACATACAACATCAAACTTGATTACAGAGTGATCACTATTGCCCAAAGGTGGCTTCACACAAACATTTGAAACGCTAGAAGGGTCACTAACAAACATAAGATCAAGGATCTTAAAGTTTCTGGTTGGGTATTCATTTACTTGGGAAAGGCAAACGAATTAAATAAATTTAGGAATTCCTCTTGCTTATAAACCGAAGGAGCAGTGCTGGACACCCAATCAATCCCTGGTAGATTAAAATCACCAACTAGAATAACAGGAAGATTTAAGCTAACAAGAGATTCAAGCAGTTGACTATCCTAATAAATGTGACATAGTCACTGAAGGCCGATACACATTACAAACTATAATATCTGCATATCTGCTATTGACTCTTACACAAGTTACTTCAATCTCGATATTATGAGGAACATCAACTGCCCAACATTTCAAAATTTTATTCACAAAGGTAACCACACCACCCCCCTATCAGCCCTAAATACATTGAACTGGATATGACACTTCAAAATGTAGTCTGGATCAGCCTTTTTCAACCACGTCTCTGTTACAAATATTAGATCAGGCGACAGCCCCGAGATTATTTCTGCGTTAAAATCATCTATTTTATTTACAAGGCTTCTTGAGTTTAATAGAACGGCAGTCAAAGAGAGAAAACTTTTAACGGGAAACGAGCTGTTTTCGGCCGACCGAACATGGCCTAGTGAAAAATTGGCTGTGATCCAGGCCTTCTGTATTTTGAAGGGCCAAAATTTACAGCGTCACTATAAGTATAAGTATTGCAAGAAGTGGGATAGTTACCAAAGTTTAGACTCAGCAGTGGAAGTGGAGTAGATGGAGCAGATCGTATAGGCTCGTTAATCTTATGAATCCGACTTACAAGTAAAGGACATTTTCTTTTCTTATGTCCAGCACGACCACAATGAAAGCAGGAAAAGTTCCTAAACCGGAATCTGCAGTTTTTGGATGCATGGCCCTGAACCCCGCATACATAGCATTCTGCCCTGGAGGAGCCAGAAGGACGAACACGGGAGGAGTGATTGTTAGAGACACCAGAGGGGGGAGATTCACCGTCAAACAGGACAACGACGGCATCACCATACTGGATTGCATGAATTTCAGGAGTAGGATAAGAAGCTTCTGATTTCAGGTTACTGCGACAGTCCATCAGAATATTACCGAACATATTTAAGCCGGGCAAATTTGGAGATTGAACACCTGATCGGTCGCGAAAGTGAAGACCAGACCCCCAGAACGTATCGGCCGGATAGGTGAAATGAATCAGAGGCAGTTCACCGGTCCTCCGGAGTTTCTTCCTGAAAGAATGGCACTGCTCTGCTTTCAGAGCAATCAATGTTTCCATAAGTTCAACGTCGGCGTCTGAATGATCCCTACGAGCAAGTTCTTTTGATAGTCGTATAGCCTCTCCACCATGCTTCGCATGGCGGATGCGTTCGGCCAAATAATGATTCCCCATGCGTGCAGCACGAACAGATTGGTAGCCGTGTTCTAAGGATGCATACGTAATATCCTGATAGGTAAAGCAGAATTTATAGAGATTGGACAGAGGATCATTGTGCCCTTGCACTATCCGGACATCGGCAGTCTTCCGACACAGTTATTGGTAGCACACACTGTGTAGAAGAGTCCGCCGAATCGGGTACCAGGGAGGCGGGGGCAGCTGGCAGAGTGCATTGGACAGACGCATCCACGGATTCATCGGGAGGTAATCGGGAGGATCCTGAGACTTGGTTACGACCAAAACAAACCTTGCTCTGACATGGCTTACAGGAAAAAGGAATCAGCAACGACAGTTTGTTTCGCCACTGGAGAAAAGAGGTAGGGGACAGGCCAATGCATTGTAGACAAAATAGACTGGTGCAAAGAAAGCACTCTGCTTGGTGGTCAAAAGCGGCTACCTTGCTGCCGCACGAAGCACATGATGACAACTTGGCAGGACTAGAGGGCATTTCAGGCGTAATAGATGGAAGAGGTACAAAAAAATATGATAAAGATACAGCAATCCAAATGGAGGCAGTATAGATAAAATAACGGAAAAAAATCAGGAATCCAGAAAGATTGTGCAAATCCAGTAAAATCAAAGCAGCAAAAGGAGATGAGGAAACAGTCACAATATAGTGAGAAGTAGAAAAAATATAATTGAAAATAATGTAGCAAACCAAAAATGAGAAGCAGCACATGTAGATAATATGCTTAAAGTAAGAGCCGGAATATAGCGAAGTAAGGATCCAGTTAAATCACAGAGGCAAAAGAAGGTATAAACCATTCCCAGTCGCAAATATAAAGGAACCGTTGGCCGGCGGACGTACGACAGAAAGCAGAACAGTAGCTCGGCAAGGCAAATATGCTGTAAACTGCGTAAAAACCGCCCAAATAATGACTGATCACAGATAATAACATAAAGAAAGATCGTTAGCCCCTCCATGGGAAATCTGATAAAGTCGGGTAAAAACCATGGTCACTATTGAGTTTAAGTCCATAATACAGGTAAAAACATGTATTCCTCACAATAATAAACAATTTAAAATAAAATGTTTGGGCATTTTAAAAAACATTTTGCAAAATTTACCAGAAAAATGCCTAATTTTGTGCTATTCTTCCCCCCCCCCGCCTGGGTGAAGGACGTCCGTCCCAAAAAAGTACTAGGGGGGTGAAAAACTGGCTGAAGGGACTACCCTCCATCCCTCCCAACCTATGCCCCTAACCATCCCCCCCTGTACACCTATGGGAACCCCACCCCCGCCACACCTGGATACAAAGATACACTTTTATCAAAACCTCATGTTTCGAGACACTTCTCTGTTTGATACATTTTTTATGTCTCGAAACATTTTTGAATGTCTCAAAATATTTTCAAGTGTCTCGAAACATTTTATGTCATTATAGTAATATGTCTCAAAATATTTTCAAAGTGTCTCGAAAGTGCAAGTTCGTTTAAGGTGGTGATTTATCCTTGTGCAGTGCTTTTGTGGTATTTTTTTGAAACGCTCATAACTTTCACAATTTTGGGAGTTGCAAAGAGCTTCATACATCGTTTTAAAGCTTATTATCTGTACATTCACATAAGCTTACAGAACTGACAAAATTAGCAAAAAATAGCAGAAATTTTCTGACAAGCTACATCTAACAGGATGAATATGGACCAAAAGTTTTTGAACATCGATTTTCAAAACTGAAGAATCGGCCATAAGTTCTTTTGTGCCACGATATAGAAGGGACATATGGGCCGAGGGACGTTTTTTTGGATTTGGTCACATGTCTTAACGATCGAGAAAATCGGCCAAATGCACAGTAACACGAAATTTCGCAACTTCGCATTGAGTTTTCTGGCTACTCAATATGTTTTAGCTTAAACCAAGAAAAACGTCCCTCCGCAGAAGTGCGAATTTCGATTCTGACGAAAATCTTCTGAATCCGTCGAGTAGTTTTTGAGAAATTGATGTTCGAAACAAAATAATCGCAGTTTTGCAAAACGGTTTTTCGGCCAAATCTCTAGCTGAAAGCAAAAAACGTCCGGCTAATAGGCATTCATAAAATGTGCATTTGGACGCTGTATCGATTGAGTATAGCTAAGCCAATTTTGTCCTTAACATGTGGCAGTAATTTTGCAAAAACTGATTTCCTCGAAAATGGCCATTTTTTGACCCTAAAAACAGTTTTTTGCTTATACTGACTTAACCACTGGAGATAGCTCAACGGTTGTAAGAGCAAAGATGTTCATTTTCGAGTCCTCTTTCCAGCCATATCAACTAATCCCGTGTCTTGTCTACCTACTGGGAGCTTAAGGCCAAAAACCCCAAAACTTTCTTATCTTTTGGCCTAAAAATACGAGACTGGTCCCAGAATGTTAAAGAGCACGGAAATAGGTTCTTTCGTAAGTTTTAGCCCCTTTGCGTAAAGGATTAAAGCCGTAGGAGTCAAAAAATACCCGAAAGGAAACCAGCACCTTAAACAAAATGTCTCGAAAGTTGCCAAATTGTCTCGAAATATGTCGAGACAAATCACCAACTTTCCGGAAACCTTCTGCACTCGCTGTGGACCTTAACGTGACAGACCCATAATTCAACTTAACCACGCTCTGCTACCAGATGTCGCGGGCCGCGGGCTGACGTAGCAGAGTAAAACGCAGTGGATAAAAGTTCGTTATAGTTCGTATGCCTCTTAAAGCAACGAACTCCAGCGAATAGGTATTGATAAAATGCGCAATTGGACGGTGTATCGATTGAGTATAAATAAGCTGAAATTGTCTGTAAGGTTTGGCAGTAATTTTGAAAAACTGATTTCTTCAAAAATAGCCATTTCTTGACCCCAAAAATGGTTTTTGGCTTATACGGCCTTAATCACTAGGAAGTAAGCTGAAACGTTGTGAAAGCAAAAATGTTCTTTTGGGTGTCCTCTTTCCAGCCATGACAACCAATCCGGTGTAGCTACCAACCACGTACTGAGAGAATAAGGGCAAAAACCAAAACTTTCTTATCTTTACACCTAAAATCCGGGACTGGTCCCAGAATGTTAAGGAGCACGAAAATAATGTATTTGGAGAGTTTCATCCAGTTTCATGAAGAATTGAAGCTTGCAGTGTCAAATTTACACAAGTCAAAAAGTCTGGGGGGGTGTAAAGTTGGTCCCCCCAACCCCCCCAAAGGAAACTATGAAAGATTCGAAAAAATTTTTGTTTCCGATTTGCCTGAGAACTTGCGCCCTAGGGTCCTACCCTGCCCTAGGGCTTAGCCTTACCCGGGTAAATCGAGGTCGCTGATTTCAAAACTCGAATCGAGTGATCGATCCGATGGATCGATATCGATCGATCAGTAGAATCGATCGATCAAAATCGATCAAAAATCGAGGTCGCTGATTTCAAAAATCGTTTCGAGAGATCGATCCGATGGATCGATCGATCAGTAGAATCTATCTATCAAAATCGATCAAAAAATATTTTGTCTCCGATTTCCGCGAAAAGTTGCACCTATGTAGGGTAATTCGGGGGTGCGGTGCTGATTCCAAATCTGCAATCGAAATTTCTTGAAAATCGATCGTTCGACCTTAAAGATCGATTTTCATCGATTTTTCAAAAATTCGTCAACAACTCGATTTTGGCAGCTCGTATCGAAATTCCGACTGCAGATTCGGAATCAGCACCCCGAATTACCCTAGGTGCAACTTTTCGCGAAAATCAGAGACAAAAATTTTTTTGATCGATTTTGATCGATCGATTCTACTGATCGATCGATCCATCGGATCGATCTCTCGAAACGATTTTTGAAATCATCGATTTATCCAAGGTAAAATTCCCCCTACATAAGTGCCATGGCCCACGGTAGCCTAATATATACACCTATGCTTTAAACTCGAAAACATGATCGCCAACATGATTCCAAGTACAATGAGGTCAATAATAAGTCAGAAAGTCCGTAATATAGTTTTAAAAACGTGTATTTCTCGCAACACTAAACACCTTAAGCCAAAAATTGCCCTTTTTTAAGTTTTTGCAAAATTTACTTTAAGAATAACCAGTTTTTGGTTGTTTATCGCGCCCCCCCCCCGTTGGGGGGGACGTCCCCCCAAAAACGTTCTGCGGGATTTGAAAAAATGGTTTGGGGCTAACCCCCCACCCCACCTTACAACTATGCGCTATGCCGATGGCTATGGGTCCGGGTCCGACTGACTGACTGTAAAGGAAGGCACATCCCCACTCCTTCCATTAGTACTTATAGTAGCTAGCTAGCTAGCGAGATAGTAGCGAAATCATCATAATTTTTCCGGCTGTGCCTCAGCGTAGTCGGCTATTATTCATTATGCTGTGCATAACTGCTACTCTTTTACACTGACAATTAGAAGGTGAGTGAATTAATTATGTGCAGAGCATAGGAGAGGGTTTTGTAACAAAATAATAGCTATATGCATACAATGCAGTGCACATATCCGTTTGTGTACATATCCGTTTGTGAACTGGAATTTAGATGTATGTAATGACGACATTCTTTTTTATGCAAATTAAAGTCAAATTTCTGAGAATACAGAAATTTGGTGTAGCCAGACATCATAAAAAAGCATATACATATAGATGTATGATGCTGACAAAGGCCGAGTTAATTCCAAACCACCCTTTCTGATTCTGGAACCACTGCCAAAAAACCTTTTTGGAAAACTTTGGTTTAGAAGCAATGGCAAATAAGTCACTACTGAAGAAATTCAGGCAAAATTCACAGTTAATAAATACCTTAACTGCGTAGCCGGTGTCTCGGGCGTGGGCTGACCAACGACGTAACAGAGTAAAACGCAGTGGATAAAAGTTCGTTATAGTTCGTATGCCTCTACAGGCTCTATCTCTCTTCTGAGTCTTCGGCTACTAAGCAAACTGATACACAACACGATGCTTTAATGATCAATACAGGATTACAAGTACAGAATCGGAGCAGAATCACAAGCACGACTTCACTCTTTAGCAACTAGCACCGAGACTAACTAACAAAATAGAATTACAAAGTTGCCCTTTAATGGTTACCGTAAGACTTTGGCGATTACGAAATACCCAGCAATTTATCCCAAATTTCAAAAATAGTTTCCAATTTTCTTTCTAGAATCCTCTAAGGTAATCAAACTTTTGGTTTCTCTTTTCTGGCCCTTCTATTGACGTAAGCAAGCGTCTAGAACTTTCTCTTTTCTGGCAAGTTGCTAAACTAAAGAGCCCAAATCCAATTTCCAATTCTAACTGAACTATAAATCTTTTGGTCTGTTTTCTAGCTTTAACTTTGATAGAAAGAGAGGGAATAATTCCAAGAAAGAACCTAACTTGGTCAAAGCTAACACACACAATTTCGAGGACAAGACAATGCTAAGTTGCTAACTAACACAGACAAGAACAATTCCACATTAGTTTATTATTAACAAACAACACAACAATTAATACGTGTACTAGCTACCTACTGTTTCTACCGTATGGCTTGTTATTTGTTACCTAAGAATTCCTTTTGTTATTTATTATCAATTTTAAGTAGAGCTAAAGGTTTCTAAACTTTAGTTAAATACTTTACCTAAGTATTATGTTTGCCAACTTCAAATAATTTTTAAGAGTTTTTACCTAATTTTACATTTTCTAACTAGCTAATTACTAGGTCTGCTACATATCTCCTCCTTCGCAAAAATTGGTCCTCCAATTCGGCGTGGAAAATAAGAATACAAAATTTCAACCAATACAGACACAGGACATTGGGCCATCCCGTGTGATGCAGCGACTGCACACCGGAAATTTGCTTAAAGATTCACTGCGTGATGTGTGATCAATGCCTGCAGCTGATTTGTGCTGTTAAACAGCCAGCAAGGAAATGCTGGGCTCTGGTGCCTCGTTATGTTCGCAGATTTATGCAAATGTATAACTAACGTTTATATAGATAAATTGAAGTAGGTTGACTGAATATAAACTATTGAACATTGCTCAAAATTTCGTAATGGTCCTCAAAGCAATATCGTCCTCTTTTGGAGCCAACCTGTTGTTTCTGCAGCGAAACTGTTTTTGTGTTTGTTGGAAAAGAGAGATTAGAGGTGTCATTATACAGATGGAATTCGCTAGTATAACAGTTTCGAATGACTTTACAATATAATCAAAGATGACGGCCTAGAACGTTTGAACTGCTGCAAATTTAGTTAAACCAGGAATAATTGGGAGAAACAAGAATAACTAGTAGCTGGAGACTATACAGTTAAAAAAATGGAAGTAGAAAACTAACTCTCAGTCGTATTTTGGTAATTTCACACGAAGTGCCAAATGGAATCAATATTCAAAGTTCAAAACGGCTACTTTCTAAAATCTAATTTTCCAATTTAAATATGCGAAGAGCTCTTGTGCAGAAATCTCAGATTTGATTTAGCATTGCAGGAAGTAAAAATAATTCAGTTTTGTAGCTTAATTTTCATTCATTTTCTGTAATTGTAGGATGAAACTCCAGTTCACTTAGTTCACTGCATCAGGGAAAGACAAAGATCCTGCGGATCAGAAGCTATGGAGCCTAAGTGGATGCCATTTTAACCAAGGGTTAGCAACAAGCGTTACAATTAAGTTCATAACTAGTGTGGAATATTTCGTACTCTTTCGTGAAAATCTTCATAAATGATGAAACAAATTTTGACCTTAGCTAATCGGGTAGTTTTCACTATGGAGTTAGAATTCAAAAAGTGTAGGTGTCAGTTAGGTGTTTGAATACGGGCGGGAACAGTTGTGCTTTATTGGGCGAACTCTATTGTTGGCAGCTGTGACAATTATTTCTGGTGAATTTTGTTGTAAGGACTTTGTTATAATTTTGGAATTTCGTATGATTTTGGAATTTTGTATTTTGTTCAGAATTATGAAACTGTATAGTGAAGTTGGTTGTTGAAGTAAAAGTATCGTGTTCCCTAAATTTCTAGTTTTGTATTTTTCGTAGATAGGCGCGAGGAGAAAGTAATTAGGCATACACTACCGAAGTGAGGACCTGCACTTTTCTTTATTAGTTATTCATTCAGCGATACACTAAGCAACCACATTTCTACAAAATTGGCGACCGTGTCATGCGGTAAATGCCTCTTTTTTCTCCTCCTAATACTCGCGCCAGATCAAAAGAACAAAAAGAAAAAGTTTTTCTTTTTGAAAATTTGCCTGCTCATCAGGCACCTGAAGTAGACGAAAGTTTTGCGATGTCACAGCCTGCCGTGTCTGAACTGGGGGGCGGGGGAAATCTCCCCCAAACCGGGGCCAGCTCGGAGGTCGGGGGGACGCCGCGTCCAACGTTGACTGGGGTGGGTCGGGGTTCGCTCCTTCCCTCCCCAGTGGCCCCAACTCCCAGTTCCACTGCTATAAATGTGCAAATTTCACAAAGTTCAGGTGTGGGACGGGGGAGGTCTCCCGGCTCCCACTATTCATCACAACTGGGCCAGCGCCCTGTGGGGGCTGGGCCCGGGTCAAATGTTCAGTCTATTGGTGGGAGAGGCTACGGTGCCATGCTACAGCAAACTTGGGGGGGTCCGTTGGTTGCGGTTGCAGAGAAATCACCTGTGCCAGATGGGGGGGCTCCTCCCCCCACGGGTGTGGGTACTCTCCCCCACGAAAATGCCGTTCGACAGACAGGTCGTTTTGTTGAAAATTTATCTGAAACCTCCGTCCAAATTGTGGGAGGGGTGGGTTCTCAAACTATATCCCGTTTTGCTTTGCAGGCCCCATTGTCGGCAGATACTTGTGACTCAGATTTTCCAGCTGGGCGGGCTCTTCCCGAGGGGGGAGGGGGCTTTGCCTCTGCCTCCGATGGTACCGTTGTGCAGGCTGGAGTAGGTGGGGGCCAGATTCAAAATCGAAATTTCGCCCAATCTTCCGCTCTTGCGACCTCACAGTCCTCGAACGAAAGGTTCATGGACAGTGGCTACCAGAGGGTCTTGAGTCCGGTCCAAAATTTGGGGGGCCCCCAGGGGTACCCCCCTGGTGTGCCTAATGCGGTGGCGGATATGCACTTGATTTCACCAGGATATGCGGGTACGATTTATCCGCAGACAGTCCCTCTAAATCAGCATATGGAAAGAGCTGTTCCTCAAGAAAATCCGTCAGAATATGCGTCCTCCCAGGCTCAAAGTTCGGGACCGACTCCCCTCCCAGTGACGTCAGCTGGCCAGATTGATCCAAATCTAATTATGATCCGAACCACAGATCCGCAGGATCATGTTCAGCCGCCCTGCTCTCACGGCGCAGTGGGCATTCCTGGCCCATATCCTCCGCCTGCTCCTGATGTCGTCTATCCGATTGTCCCTGATCCTGCTACCCTGAATCCTCCGTTGGTTTCCCCTGAATTTTATACTCAGCATCATACGCAGGGGGGCCCCTCCTACTTGACTCTGCGGCCGAATACGTGGGGTTATCATTTGTATCAGGGGGCGTGTATGGCCGGGCCCCAGCCGGGGTTGGAGTCTCACATGCCTCAGGTACGGCAAATTCCAGATAATTCTTGCGATCCAGTGGACCGATACGCTTTGAAAATACCCGCGACTTTTCAGTATGACGTTTTGGAGAGACAAGTCCACGAAAATCCTACTATTCACGAATTAGAGCGATCAGGCATGTGGGACCCTTGCCGGCAGGATTTGTGTGGGGAATTGCCTAACCCGTATTTGCCTGGGCCGCCTCCTCCTGATCCAAATGCTGATACGTATTATTTGGCCGCAGAGACAGTAGCCCACACTACTACGTGCGATTTTGCTGCTCAACATGCTGTGGCCACCCCTGGTCCGAGCTCCGCGGTCCCTGTGCGGCCCCAGAGCTTGGTCAGGATCCCTGCTGTGGGTGCCGCTCCGGGTCCCGGAGCCTACCAGGGGCAGACTGGGCCACAAATGTCAAGTTTGGGTAGAAATATTGGAATTCGCGATGGACAGCCCTCCAGGTTCGTGTATCCACAGCAGCAACCTACTCTTCAACCAGGATTTCCACAATTTGGAATGATAAATTCTCTGCCTCCTTCTTCTCAAGAGCCTGTGAGGCATCCAGTGCCTCGTTTGACAGCAGCTTCACCTCCCAATCCTCCAAATCCTCCTCCTCCTCCTCCTCCTCCTCCTCCTGCACCTATGGTACGCCCTCCCCTTTTGCGGGCTACCGTTCCTGTTTCGGGTCCAAAAATTGCCCCTCTCCCTGTCCTTGCACCACAGACTATGCAGGCCACAGATTCTTCGGTCGCGAAGCATGACGCTTCTTTGTATAGAATGTACATCGACATCCTACGGGATATTCCTCGATTTGATCCGGATCGGATGTATTTAGAAGATTGGCTCCCGAATTTCAAGTCTGCGGCAAAAATTCATAGAATCCCAGCTGAGCAGTGGGCCAGGCTATTGTTCAATAAATTAACGGGTAAAGCCCTGATTTACGCCTCTCGCTGTGGTCCGGAGGTTGCGGACACTTTCGAGGGATTCGTCAATCTACTGAAATCTCAATTCCCACGACCGCAATTGTCAATCCGGGATAGATACGTATCTTTTGCTAGACGGGTCCAGCGCCACGGGGAGTCGGTCCGGCGATATATTTCGGAGCTACAGGCACAGGCTATTTCGATTTGGCCAGATGATGCGCTGGAACGTGAACAACAGTGCGTTCAGCAGCTTTTCGCAGGAATTACAGATAAAACCTATATCAGTGCCTTGGCCCCTCTTTTCATTGATCATGCTCCCACCATGGACCAAATATTACGTATCATTGATAAACTCGATTCCCGCGACTCAAGACCCTCTGAGGAGGATAGTTTGTGCTATTCTATGCCGCTGTACCAAGTGTCTGCGGATGATATGGTCCAGAATGACTCGGGTTCGAATCCCAAACCTCCTGTAGAAAAGCCAAAGGACCTGGCCGGGGGGATTCGGATGGAACTACGGGAAATGCGTGACTGGGTGGAACAGCAGATCCGGGATCGGTTCAATCAAATGGAGGACGAAAGGAAAAAGAGATTGGGTCCGGTATGTAAGTTTTGTAGGAGGAAGGGGCATCCCCCAGAAAAGTGTTGGGACAAATATCCTGAACAGGCCCCCCCGGACTATAGGTCACGACCGTCATCTAGAGGGGTGAATTATGTGGAGGATGCGTCTTATTATCTCCAACAGAACAAGAGCAATCATTTTTAAGGCTTAACAAAGCCTGAGATTAAAACAATATGGCCGGCAACTCCTAGTTGCCGGCTGTGGGGTAGGTATTCCTATTAATTAACTCAATAAAAGTAGGGTCGTAGTAAAGGGACCCTCTAACTCAAATTTAGGGATTGGGTCCCCACTTAATAATCCCATATTCTACTTTAAAACCCCAGTTTTGGGTCAAAAAGGACCTTGATAAAAAGATAGAAAATCATGGTCGTGGCTTGACCAAAAATGCAAATAAAATAACAGAATAAGTGAGTGAAATAATTGGAGGTGGAGGTCAGCAAACCTCGATATACAGAGAGTGTCGGCACAAAAAACAGAAAAACTAAAGACAGGAGCAATTCTCAAGACCTCCATCAAACAGGAGGAGTTTACATGAGCTGCCCCTTTATTTAAAATAATAAAATCATAATAATAATGATAAATAAAATAAATATGAACTAAAAGGTGGCTTGAAAGCCCACACATGCTATCGTAACTAAAAATTCGGCCTCAAGCCCAAAATGTTGTGTAAAAATGGGGCTCTTAGGCCCAAAAAATGTGTATAAAATAATGGCCTAAGGCCTTAAAAAGGTATAACAAATGGCCCGAAGGCCCCAAAGACATAGAATAAAAAATGGCCTAAAGGCCTCAAATATTACAATAAAAAATAATGGCCAAAAAGGGCCTTTAAATCCTAGCGTTCTTTTTTCTCAGTTCGCGGCCAGGCATAAAAAAACCTATTCGGCCCTAGTTGGTAAGTGTTCGTTGAAATTCTCAATTCTTTTCTGGCCCGAAGGCCAGAAAAGTCCTAACATTTTTTCCTAACCAGGGAGATGCGCTTTTAGCCCCCATGCAGTACCAACTGCACTGGAGAGCGCATAAAGGGGAGGGGGAAGCAACCGCTTTCGGTTGCTCTCAAACGAACACTGATTTGAAAATAAAATTTTGGACCGAGCTGACAGTTTTGCTGACAGCTCGGTGACAGGTCATTAGCGAGACCTGGAGCTCGCTTCTTCTTTGATTCTAAGGCAAAGCTTCTAGAAGATTCTAGAACCTTCTAGAAGCTTGCCACCTTTTCTGTGTGCTGCGCTGCAGCGGGCTGACCCAGCTGGTCGTTGGGGGTGAAAATTAATGAGATTTTGGATTTATTGCCCCCCAACTGACCCAATTTTGATATATTTTGGGGGCCGAAACTTGGCGAAACTTTGCGAAACTTTTGCTAACACATAAACGCAACCGAAGGGAAAACTTTGCGAAATTTCGGAACTTTAATGAATTATTACACAAGAAATACAATTTTCTAGAAGCTACAATTTATATTATAATAATCTACGTACTTATCTACGTATACCTAGCTACTTATATTCATATATTAATTATTATTGAGGGAGCTAAGCCCCCTCTAAACCCAATGACTTGGGCTTATCCTACTATTTTCCTTTTCGTTTTCTTGTTGTCCTTGTCCTCGGCCAAAAGTTCAAGCGAGGACAACTGCTAGGCCCAGAAGAAAGAGGCCTAGCAGAGAGAGAAAGAAGAGGAAGAGGGGAAAGGGGAACAACACCTGACTCAGGTGTAGTCTGGGAGGTAGACAACCTCCCAGACAATAAAAAAGGAAAAAGGTTTGCCTTAACTTTAAGGCAAAGAAAACCAATTTTAGTACACTCCTTTTTGGAGTGATAAGATTACGAAACGAAAAGTAATCTTATAAAAACATTTTCGTTCATAACTTTCTTATTATTGGGAGTTGAAAAGTCGGGTTTGGATTTTTTGAATCAGTATCAAATTCTCTTTCATATAAGCCCAAGTCATTTTTCGACCAAAAAATGTCAAAATTAACTAATTATTACCTAACTAACGCATATTTGTTACTAATTAACCCTACCTAACTACGTACTTAGCTATTTTGCACTTAGTATTGAACCATCTTCCAATATTAGTTGTTCTAGATGTACATTTCCATTTTATAGGCAATTTTACGACTAATTTTTGCCTTAATTATGCACATAAACTTTGTGTTTTAGGTTTATGACTTCCTGCTGACTAACATGTGAGCGTTAGTGATTAAATTATCTTGACGGGGAGGGCTATACTTGACTATTATGGGAGGTACTCACCAATTCACCTAAGTTTAGCTTAGTTGTCGATTGTTATCTTCGTGTGGAGGTAACAACTCCATTTACTAAAGGGATGATAAACCGAAGGGATTAGGGGTGAAGTGTCCCTCTTCACTTTTCCTGGATTAGTATCATTAGTAGTCACGCGTTAGTAGGATTTAATTAAACTTAAAAATCGCGTTTAAGACTAGTATTAATAGTTTAATTAGATGTGAACCATGAACCCTATTGGTAAATTTCTCGATTTCTACTGAATACTGGCAACTCTAGCTAAACAAACATAATAATCTATACAATTATTGCTTGGACATTATTTGACAATTACATTCCATATTGATGACCTTCGCTCTTCTTCACCGTTCCATGGCATGAGAATTCATCCTGGTGATTTGATCATTTGAAACCTCTTTTAAAGCTGATTTTAGATTACTTTTAACGTTTTATTTTATTAATTCCATTACATATGGCCTTGAATGACGAGTGGTGAGCTAAGCTTAAATTCAACCTGCATTTCATAGCATAGGAACTTATTTCTGTAGAATAGGGTTTTGGGTGGTTTTTTTTGTAAATTTTTTTTTATTTTTTTTGGGGGGGGGGGGGGAAAAAGGATTGTGGGGGTTTTGTTTTTTCTCCCTTTTTGTGGTGTTTTTTTTTGTGTTTTTTTTTGTTTTTGTTGTTGTTTTTTTTTTTTTTGTTGTTTTTGTTTTTTTTTTTTTTTTTTTTTTTTTTTTTTTTTTTTTTGTGTGTTTTTTTTTTTTTTTTTTTTTTTTTTTTTTTTTGTGTTGTGTTGTTTTTTTTTTTTAAATTTGTACATTTTTAGAGTAGTTGTTTCCATGAACTGATAGTTTTTGTTTTTAATGGTGCCTAATGAATTTGTAAGTTCTTAGTTATTAAATGATGGTACTTAATTTACTCTAAATAGGTCAGGGTTTACATTAGGATTGTACTAGCGCATAAGAGTTGAGTTTGCTATTAAAACCCTGCTTTTTTTCCCCTTTCAGTCCGGGGTTTTTTCCGGGGTGTAAACGGGGTTTGACGGTTATTTTAAAGGGGCATTTATATTTTTTTAAAAATTTAAAACTTTTTGTTGGACCATGTCCGGCTCGTTAACTCTAAATCCCATTTTTGCTAATTTTGCTATTTCGAGCTTAAATTCACAGATTATGAGCTTTGAAATGATGTATAAAGCTGTATAAGCTTTGATGTATAAAGCTCCTTCCAAACTATTTTCAAAATTGAGAAAATTATAGCTTTTCAAAAAATCACTACAAAAGCAAAAGCAAATGATGTATAAAGATGTATAAGCTTTGATGTATAAAGCTCCTTCCAAACTATTTTCAAAATTGAGAAAATTACAGCTTTTCAAAAAATCACTACAAAAGCACTGCATAAAAGGATACCACCACCTCCTTCACATTTCGTTAAATTCACGGAACCGTATAGACCACTGTGAAACTAATCTGATTCAATCAAATCTGTATATTGTATTATGTTATACTGATTGTCTGTTTGTAGGAACAGCTGTGAAGTAGTTAATATAAAGGTTGTTTTGGGGGACGAATAGCCAAAATTGCTTTTCCCCCGAAACCATACCATCCCCGGATTTTTGGGGCTTAAACCTACCAAAATGGGGTAGTTTTTAAAAACATTCGCCCGAAATTTGTTAGTAAAAATGTGCATTCTTGGCATAAATCCAGGCATGCCATCTTTAAGAGCGTCTTGCCTTTCTCCAGTCAAAACGTGCCCAATATATTAATTGTAAGGTATTTTTTGCAAAAAATCTCCCCCTTCAAATATCTCTTTCCCACTCGAATAGGCATGTCGGCATGTGTATACATCGTTTTTTGCTAGCATATCTATGATATTCATTGGATATGAAGTGTTATTGTCTTGGGGAGTTCCCTTTGCTTACCCTACAACGATTTGTTGTTGCAAAGGCTCATTGCAAAAGGCGTGAAATTATAATCATTAGTGTAAGCGGTTTAGACACAATGATAGCCTTGTACCATTCCACAGGAATCGAATTTGTATATATTGCGTTTTTTACTTGTTGATGCATTATGTATACTTTGGATTGATGTCTGTTATTGTGACGTGTTCCTATGTTTCATGTAATCGTTTACTAACACGATGTAATAATCTTGTGCCGTTGTTGTGGTCCTGTAAGAGCTTATAGCCGAATCTGTGTTGCTGAAATAGGCTGCCGCATTTTCTCCATTTCTTACGTTTTCCTTAATCAATCTCTTAGGTTGTTATATCATTGGAAATAGCAGAAAAATGCTACATGGTTGTCGAATTAGTTATTAATTTGCATTAACTTAATTTAAGTTATAATTAGTTAATTAAAATTACTCACAAATTACCTACCGTAAGCCTAAAGCAAATGAGGGAATCAGCGGACACACACACACACACACACACACACACACACACCCACACACACACACACACACACACACACACACACACACACACACACACACACACACACACACACACACACACTTATATGACAGTATGTAATTAGTAATTAGTGCCAAGGGGGACCCCCCACCCCCGAGACTTTCGGGAGGATTAATGAACCGAGCATTTCAAGCATGTTTTGTACATGATAGCGTAATGGTTTCATCATCTTGTTCTATTATGTACTATTGGTTATACATATTTTAGTTGTTTTTTAGTTCGAGTATATCACCAAACATGTTAGTAATCTATTCGATCGTCAGAAAAGATTTCAAACGAAAATTGATCAATTGAAATAAGAGTTTCCTTTGACAGACACGTTTCGTCTAAATAAGCTGCAGGACTATGCGTACAAGGGCCAGTGTTATCAAGCATCTCAACCCGGTGTGAACTGCACTAAAGATAGTCATTTTGTGAAGTTAGCACGCACTCCTAAATTATGAAATTATTCAAGAATTACTTAACTTGACAAACGCTCACTATATTTCTGACTCTTGTCTAAAATCGTGGGTACCTTAGCTAAATTCTCATTGGGTTTACGCTTGAGCAAGTTAGTCGCGATTGGGTTGCGTTTGGAAGTAGTCGGGGGTTTTATGATATCGCTTAGGTTCCGATTTGGGGTTACCGATCTGTTGGGTATTTCTCGAATTTCAAGTTATTCTATAATTTTGTTGGCGCTGTAATTTTAATATTTTACATTTAAAGTTGAGGTGAAAATATTTGTATCTTTTGATTTTGTATCGTCGAGTCTTGCTGGCTCAGTCGTGAAAGTGACACTAAATCATTTGTTGTTAGATATCCTTTCTTAGGCAGACTTAGGGCATTTTCTATCGGCATCACACAAAACACAGTTACCTAGTGATCTAGTCTTATCCTAAATTATAGATAGACGACTCGTTTTACTTGAGAATCAGTACATTTTATCAACAGACGTAGACTCGAACTTCACACCGGGTTGAGTTTGGGGTTGAAAATGTCAACCCAATGTTATCAAAATTGGGTTGAATAAACCCGGGTCGGAATAGCGGGGTTGGGGTTGAGATTTAGGTTGAGTTTCAACCCAGTGTTATCATTAAATTTGGGTTGAAAATTTGGGTTGGTTTTCGGGTCGAAATCGCAGAATCTCAACCCTACTCAGCTAGGAGAGTTGAGATTTCAACCCGGGTTGAGATAACGGATATCCAGCCTTTCGTTCTAGTTCTATCAATTTGCCATAGCTGACGAATGGAACTAGGAATAGTCGAATTTTAAAAAACTAAAGAAACATCATTCAATATTTCGTGAATCATGGCATGAAAAAATCAAAACAAAAATGCAGGATTGAAATACAACGAAGAGCCCGTTTATCCAGTCTTTTTAATAAATTTGTTTCGCCATTTTTGTGGTCGCAATGAGTGTTTTATTTGCCCACTATATCAGCGCATGATAAACGAAAGAGTTTTGCATAATTATCGCTACAAATGTAAGTTGCGTCTATAGTAATTTTCCGTTACACGCCTTCAATTTCAGCAGCAGTTGGAACAGCAGCATTCTTCTCGCTAAGACCCTTTTTGGGTTGAAACTTGGGTTCAATTCGGGGTTGAAACAGCTCAACCCGGGTTAAGTTAACCCAACCCCAAAAATGTTTGATAACATTGGGTTGAGCAGCGGGGTTTAGCCAACACGAAAATTTCAGGGTTGAACCCAAAAATGGGTTCAACCCGGGTTGAACTCAACCCGAGTTTGATAACATTGGCCCCAGGTGTATTGTATTGCTTACACAGAGAACTAACTTTAACTAAGTATTGTGTATAATTAGACTTCATGGCAAATATATGCATAATGACACGACCACAATCCCATCAGCACAACATCAACCACTGACAATTACAACACGTCAAAATATTTCAAGAACAGAAGACAATAACTTGAAGAAGGCCATACCTCTAGCAAATTAATTATTTCTTAGAGAAGCGATAATTTCAACTGTTTTTGAACGAATGTCACTGCTAAAGCAAAGATACACAATTGGATTTATGGCACTGTTTATAACCGCCATGATACCAAAAATGCTTTCGGTTGCGGGAGTACTTAGCAATGTCTTGATGTATGACTCTTCTGTTATCCAATAAATTCCAACATACAACATATATGTGCAGCTAATGATTCCAAATTGAACCAGCAATGACTTTTCTTTGAAGCTTAGACTACTTTGAGTCTTTACCAAACAGTAAATCGCCGTGTATAATGTGAATACTACTGGAATAAGGCCTACTGAGAAAAGTTCACAGAAAATCATTACAATGGCGGTGCTCTGCGAATAAGGACACACCACACGATAGCCGTAACCTAGATTCACTCTGCATCGACATCCAGCATAATATATAATGGCTGTGCCTATGACTGCAAAGACATTGCAGCAGATAATTTGAAATGCCATCATAGGGATAGTTGAATAGCTACGGTATGTGGCAGAATTGTAGACCGCCCTAAACCTGTTGACACTAATTGTCCCGATATGTAAGAGTAAGTTCCAACCACAGTACAGAATTACCAGACCTCCTGTAAAGGTAAATGCCATCGGCAGCTTGTCTTCCCCAAACACAACCACTACTGTAACAAACATTGGATGCATCATCAGTATAATGATGTCGTAGGTTGCCAAGCTTAAAACCAGCAGATAGAATGGATTCTTGAAGGCGGTTCTTCGAAATTTCAGAATAGCTTTGTACACCAGCGCATATAATAGAATTGCAATGAGTGCAATTAGGTTAACCAAAGATAGGTGAAAGACATTGTAGGAATTGACATACTCAGCTTTCCAACTTAGGCTGGCGTTCATGCTAGTCATATTCCAAATGATTGAAAAAATGTAGATTTTGACTCAAGCTGGCTTCCTCTAATTCAATAAAGGAGTTTCTCGGAAGCCCGATGTCATGTAGCCATATTGAAACGAAGACATAAGCAGAAACAACTTCAATGTAATAAAACGATAATTTCAATTAGCAATTCAATATTAGCTGAAATCATGCTGATAAATTGTTACATGCTGATTCAGACATTAATGAATGCTTTACGTTTTGTACATGAGTAAAATTATTGCTACATGCGATAAGTAAAAACTTTTCCAACCGCCGGAATGCCTTACTGTAATTTTAGAAACATTTACTTAGGTTTAAGCCGGAGGCGAAGGATCCTTAAATGTTTAAAGGCTCAATCCTACGCACAAGCTTAACCAAACTTTTGCTCCATTTTTCTCCAGCGTCTTTAAGGTTTGCGTGCATTACCGAGGACGGTTCGCTTGAAATCAAATCTAAGCCATCTGTTAAAAGCTTTCGGGAATGGTAACTGATGCTAAATGATGTCAACGTGCAAATCTTGAAAATCTCGTACAACAATGATAAGTTCAATCTATTCACTAACGGTTCACCAACAATAGCTCAAATTGCCACAAATGTATAAACAAACCTAATGCAGGGCTTCTTTAGTTTTTGATTTAAGTTGGTGTTTCTCTTCGGCACGTGTCGTTTTGTCGATGACTCAAATCAAGATACTATTTGATAAAACTTTTCAAAAATAATTCCTTTTAATGTTTTAACACTCTGCATCAATCCCTCTGTAAAAATTCGACCTTTGCGTCTTGCAGATTTTGCCAATTTTGGACAGTTGGACACCAGTTTCCAATATAGTCATTCAAAAAGCACAATGAGCTTTATGGTTTTGCGTTTTCAAGCAACATTCTAGTTTAATTCTATCTTCAGATATAGCCAACTTTCTTATTTAGTGTCAGAAATTTGTTATTTTTGCAGAATTCAAATAATCGATAACTTCTTTAGCTACACAGGCCGTAAAATCAAACCAAAGGTGTCGATTTTAAGGTCTCACGGAAGCCAATTATTTGAAGCATGATCATTTTCAAATTGTAATCCCATAGAATGCTGTCATAAAAAATGAAATTTTGACAAAAACCCGACTTTAATCTTTTTCCAGCGATTGTAGAGAACACAATACGCAACCTAGATGGTTGCCACTTAGCGGGCGTGTTCTGCGGAAAAATACCCCAAGACTGTTTTTACTTGCCCCGGCTGCTTGCTGCTTTCCAGCTAAAGTGGTCTCTTGCAAAGTTATGAAAAATAGGCAAAATCCAGGATGCGCATATATTTGAGCTAATTACTCTATAACGCAGACCGATTTCATAACAACTAAAAAGCGTCCTCCAACTATTTGGTGGAGGTATCTATTGAGAAATGCAACCTGTGTCCTAAGTTTGCTGAAAAAGTTTACTTCAGTCAGCAAAAGATGTAGAACATTACACTCCTTCTAAAATGCAGTAAACTCCTTTGAAAAAGCAAAATTACATTCATTGGACTGTTAAGCTTTATTTTGATGTAACATGGTTTTTTAACTCCAAGTAGCAAATGAATAAAAAGTGTTCAAAGTTGATGTCTCCGAAAGGAATCACCACCTTAAGCAATTTTGAAATAATATGATAGCTCAAAACTTTTGGAACACAAAACCTTGTATTCTTTGTAAATTCCATTTTTACACCTTAAACTAAGAAGGTGCCCTTGCGCAAAATTCCAAAAACGTACATGTAAAATTTGGTTAAATTTGGGTGCGAGTATTTGTGAGAAAATCAAATGAAAAAACTTTTAGTATTTTGTACTTGTCGCTTCCTTTTTGAGCTTTATTATGTTGTCAACAGGTTGCATAATGATTTTAATACAGTGCGCTTAACCATTACAAATGTTAAAGCCCGCAGATTTCATTGTGTGATGATCATTTCACATTACCAACCACATTAACGGTCCATGTAAACTAGCTATTTGAAGCCATCTGCACCTGTTGACAGAACCTATGCTGGGACAATATCTGTGCATCATCGTTTCGAAAATCTTTTCTTCTTTTTCAGATCAGATTTATCATACAAGATCATAAACAAAATTTCGATATTTTGCACTTGCGCTAAGCCAAAATGGATGCTATCAAGTCACTTTCTCTCGGCTGCAAAATTTTATCCGAACATGATCAGCCAACCACTGTAAATTAACTTACGATTATTTAAAATTGCACCACCAGCCACAAGCTTACAGCCAAATTCACTATAAGGCCACCTTGAACTAATCCCACCGAGCCCTAAGTTGTTACCTTGTTACCGGAGCACATTTAACTTGAAATTTCTAAAAGCAATTGCAAATCCTAGGTTTGAGATCCAAAACTTTTATCTGAAAGTGCTTTTTACCGTGTCTAATTCAGGACCGTGCTGCAAGAGCTTTCACAAGTTTTAATAAGAACGCTACCAAGATTATTCCTATTCCCAGTAGATGTTATTAAAACGGACAAAAAAGTTGTCTTGGGATTGAAACAAGTTGTAGCTATTGTGAACAGCAGATCACTAAACCAATTAACAAAAGTAGAATGCGAAGCAGTCCGAACTTTTTTGCGTAGGCGCCAGAAAAACGCTGATAACAAGTTTATTCGTCCGTACCAGGAAATAATTTTCCAAGAAGCGTTTGTTTTTAACTTACTGTGAAGCAGGCAAGCCCTTCGGATACAAGTCAGGACTTAGATTGAAAAGCTTCTTTAATCGGTGATCTATGGTCAGGTTGAACAACAGTATCATTTGGAGGGGTGACAGTTGAGGGGTGACATCACATAACATACTTGTGTGGAATAAACACACTTGATATTGCTGCCTCGACAATCTGATGGTTTGCCGAGCCATCCTGAAATATCGACGAAGTCATTTCAAGAATCCTTTTTATCTGCTTCTTCTTAGCTCAGACTCAATGATATTTTAACTCTGTTAATGCATCGGCTATACATTTCTGTTGTTGATATATTCGGGGAAGATAAACTGCCCGTTGCATATGTGTTTTGAGGCGGGTTAATTCTTTTTTGGTGCGCTTGGAATTTCATTTTTCACATTGCAGCTATAAGTGCGAGCAGATTTGTTGCTGTTTATGCTCCGACGATGTACCACACCTATTCGAACACTTTCAAGCTAGTTCAAGGTAATGGATTTAATGTTTGCTCGGGAATTTCCACTACTCTTGGGTATTCTACTGGCTGTCGCTTGCGTGTTGTATTTGTTTATGGATACTTTGTCCTATCACGCAGCGGACAGAAATTGTCAAAGGATATTGATAATTTGTATCTGTCTTGTTCATTGTTATTGTACTTGCGCTGTACACAGCGGCATACCGTTTGGCTAAGACTCGCACTAATGTTAACTTAAAGGATAGATCACTGCTTCTCCAATTCGGAATAATTAACTGCACGTACATGTTGTTTTCTGGCAGTTACATAGTAACGGAGCATCTGGGAATTAGACAATTTTTAAATTATGCAGCGGCTGAAAGTATTTTTGGGTTTGCGACAGTCATTAACAATGCAATAAATCCTTTTGTGTACATTTGGTTCTGCAGTGACATTCGGTCAAAGATAATAAAAAGGACGATTACCATTGCCCCTACAGATGTCAAATAAAATTTTGGGAGACTTTTGGGTTTTATACCGCTACTATAGTTTATATTTGCATGATATGTATTATTCTGTGAGGTTTATTCTGTCATGATTATATTTTTTGATTCTCTTGCTTGGATACATATAATTGTCTCTTGAAGTCATTTGTATAGGAAAAGTTGGTTTCAGAGGAGAAAGATGCTAAAAATTGCTGAAAGTATTAGATGAACGATGAAGCGAGGTTTTACTGATGATTGACAGTTAAATTAAGGAATAGCTGAAGGAACGACAAGCAGTTGCATCCCACTGAGGCATCCAAAATTGGGGATTTGTTTCATGTACCAGAGATTTGAGCATCTTGCATAATCAAGGTTGTGAAATCTTGAACACTTGGTGCAAGAACGCATAAATTTTTTTGCATGCATTATTTTCCTGATAGAATCGGTTTGAATTGCTCTTCGCGTAAGATGCGAAAACCCTGGTTTGCCCATACGTCTGCCAACTATTAGCAATTTTGTCTATGCCCAGGGGTCCCTCTAAAAAAATTGTTGAATCGGTTTGGTCGCCAAGGAGTTTCTTCGGGCAAAGGGGCAGGAGGAGCAAACCTCATGTGTGGGCCGACATAGACCGACCAAGAAGCTTTAGTAAAAGTGGGTATTGAAAACGCCAGAGTGGAATTTGCGGTATTCAGCCTTAATTTGAGTGATCTCCTTATCAGAAAATAATGCTGAGGACAGTTTTATTGATTATTTAGACGCAACACTGGTCGGCTTTTGATTTTCCCGTGGACAAATCGATGCAGTTTTCCTCATCGGTCCATTCCGGTGTGGGATTATGGGGGCACGGCTAATTAATCATACATGGGCAATGGATTAATGGAGTCTGGCCTAAGTAGGGTCATTGGATTTGATGAAAGCTACGGTAGTTTTAGTGTCCCGGATAAACAAATATTTGAACTGACCACGGAAAACTTTTGCACTTATTTGGAAGCTCAACTATTCAAATTTGCGCCATAGCAGTATTTTTTGAAACGGGACCTGCGCAAATTTGGCGTATTTTTGTTTTCTAGTGCTTCACCAGAAGTTGAAGAAAATTTAAATTTCGGGGTTAATTTGCTCTTAAAATTTAGAATTCTTTTCCTCGAACGGTAAAGGAAATAGTTAAGTCAACAGTTGGTTAAAGAAATAGGATTATATAATGTTTCCTTGCACATTTTAGTTTACTATGTCAAACCAAACAGAAAAAACAGCATGCATACTACGAGTGCTTGGAAAAAAGTGTGCTACTGCAGACGGAGGAATCCACGCAGAACCGAAGACGGAAGGGGTATTCTGGGGGCGGCAAACCCTCAAAAAATGTCAGAGTGCAAACTGCGGTAAGTAGTCTCAAGAAATTTACTTAGAGCATTCTTGAAATAGCAACTACCGAGCTTTACGGCTGCGTATTCTAGTGCGTATTTTATTTACAATTGCGCAAATGTAAAACTAGCTTAAGGGGGGGGGGGTCACTTTTTTGCCGATTTTTCGACCATCTCCGATTTTGCTCATTTTAACATATTTTGTAGTCCCCATGTGTCCGCGAAACAAGACAAGAGCGTTTTGCGAAATATTGCTTCTATCGTTCTGTACAGGCCCTCAAAGGTGACCTCGACATGTGTTAAAAATAGGAAAATGAAAAAGTTACTCTAAAAAGTTTGTGGCAGAAAACTTTTTCCCTGTATAAGAGCCAGAGCTCTGAAACCTTTTCAGAATCGTTAAGGACATATTGTAGAGTGCAGCTATCTCCTCTCAAGCTATTCCGATGAGTATTGGATTTTTGGCGAATTTTTAAAGACAGAATTTTGGAAAATCGGGCATTTTTGGACCATGAAAAACAGGACCTACGGTACTCTTTTGTTTGTCCTGAACGATTGGCAAAACCTGCAGAAGCGGCCACTAGATAGCTGCACTCTACGCATAAAACCACATCATGTGAAAGTATTTTTCTATCATCTACAGTAAGCTCAAAAAACTTGCCACAAAAACAGCCAATTTTCCTAAAAATGCCCATTTTTCATAATTTTAACATTCTTTTGATAATTGCTCACTCATTATGTGGTAAAAAATCAACAAACTTGGAGATTAATTAATATATCCATGTCTGTCACATAATGCGGCCAAAACAAATGCGTCAATATTGAACATGGCTGCTGTGGCGGCACCTTTGATCTTTATAGGTGAAAAATGCCAATTTTAAAATTTTAAAACTACTTGACGGATTCCACTGTGCTCAAATTAGAGTTTTTTGTGGCACCTCTGAGGGCTTCTTTAGTGGAATACTTTGCCTCATACTCTATTTGTTTGGTTAGAATATCATCAATTATATATTGGATCATCGAGGAACCCTTTACAACACTGGATGTGAAAGTAAATGTTCATATTTAGGTCGGACTTCATGGTACGTCAAGCCTAAAGGTTAGAGGAGTTCACTATTATTAGTTCACCAAAATTGGACCAGATCAGAGAAAGTTAAAATCAGTTTAGAAATCCTAGAAGTTAGAAGTTTGAAAAATCCAAGGATCTGAGCGAGTGAATCACTTTTATATCATTGGAAAGAGCAGAAAATGCTACAAGGTTGTCGAATTAGCTTTTAAATTGCATTAACTTAAGTAAGTTATAATTAATTAATCAAAATTACTAATAAAATCCCTACCGTAAGCCTAAAGCAAATTAGCGAATCGGCAAGCAGACACACACTTATATGACATGTAATTAATGCATTGGGAGCGGAGCACCCGAGATTTTCGGGAGGGGGCTCCCAAGTTAGCGGTTTGAGCATGCCAAGCATGTTTAGTACAAAATAGCGTAAGAGTCTCACACTCTTATTTTATTAGGTACTTTTGGTAATATAATGATTAGTTGTTCTTTTTGGCTCGAGTATACCGCCAAACATGTTAGTAATCTATTCGATCGTCACGAACTCGAACACAAATTTGAACGAATGTCGTGGCGGGACAGCTGTCAAATTATTAAAACACTGTTTGAATGTATTGGAAAATAGTTAAATACTTAGAGAATGTCTGCTGTCTATTTAGACCTTGTTAATTTTTTCCAATTTGCTCATTTTTACAATGTTTTATAAATATATGCCAACTTTATATATAGTAACTTTTGTTAAGTATAATTTTACTTTTCTCAAGATGCTGGGTCCAGGTTTGTACAACATATATTTTATTTTTGATTACATTTATTTAGTGGATAGCTCTCATGTCAAACGGTAACAGATAAAGTTTTGTTTCCACTTGATACTAGCTTTTAGTTTTCGTACATTCACTTGGAAGTTTTAATCGG
Organism: Trissonchulus latispiculum; assembly: GCA_030248195.1. NCBI lineage: Eukaryota > Metazoa > Nematoda > Enoplea > Enoplida > Ironidae > Trissonchulus > Trissonchulus latispiculum. Next base: position 57,269 of record JASAND010013328.1, read on the forward strand.
TGGAGTTGGGTCGCATGTTTGGTTTGGGGGGTGATGCACGTCTTAGCAATTTAGCTCCACACTGCTGCTGCTGGTGGGGGGGGGGGTTTATTTTGTTAAAACAAACCTCCCTCCCCTACTATTTCTGCAATATTGCATTTATAAGCCACGCTGTTTACTGCTGCTGGCGCTCTAAAACTTTTTTCAAGCCTTTGTATTTTGATAAATTTGGGAATAGGGTTGGTACTGAGGGTGGGGTGGACCCTCCAACTTACCTTTTCTGGAATACTGCATTTATAAGCCACGCTGTTTGCTGCTGCTGGCGCTCAAAAACTTTGGAAAAGCCTTTGTATTTTCGATAAATTTGGGAATGGGGCTGGTACTGGGGGTGGGGTGGACCCTCCCCCTTACCTTTTATGGAATATTGCATTTATTAGCCACGGTGTTTGCTGTTGCTCGCTCTCAAAAACTTTGGAAAAGCCTTTGTACTTTGGATAAATTTGGGAATGGGGTTGGAAATTGGGGAGGGGGGGGGCGCTCCCCCCCCCGTATTTTTTCTGGAATATCGCAGGTATGACCCACGCTGTTTGCTGCTGCTGGCGCTCAAAAATTGGTCAAACTTGGCAGTTCTTGATAAATTTGGGAGTGGGGGTTGGGGGGGCGCCCCCCCGTACTTTTTCTGGAATATCGCAGATATGAGCCGCACCGTCTGCTGCTGGTGGTGCTCAAAAACTTTGATCTAACTTGGTATTTTTTGAGAAATTAGGGAATGGGTTGGAAGTTTGGGGAGGTGGGTGCGCCCCCCGTAATTTTTCTGGAATATTGCAGGTATGAGATATTCTATTTTGAAATTCCCCGTCCTTTTGCTCGGTTATCCACTGCTGAAGTGACCTCACAATTTAATTGTATGAATTGTAGACCGCCCTAAACCTGTTGACACTAATTGTCCCGATATGTAAGAGTAAGTTCCAACCACAGTACAAAATTATCAGGCCTCCTATAAAGGTAAATGCCGTTGGCAGCTTGTCTTCCCCAAACACAACCACTACTGTAACAAACACCGGATGCATCAACAGTACAATGATATCGTAATTTACCAAGTTTAAAACCAGGAGATAAAATGGATTCTTGAAGGCGGTTCTTCGAAATATCAGAATAGCTTTGTATACCATTGCATATAATACAATTGCAATGGCTGCAGTTAAGTTAACCAAACATAAGTGAAAGACATAACAATTGACAAAGTCAGCTTTCCAAATTGGACTGACGTTCAAGGAAGCCATATTCCAAACGAATGAACAAGTTGTAGTTTTTGTCTCATGCTGGCTTCCTTCAATTTACTGAGGTGTTTCCAGGAAGTCTGATGACGTGTGGCGTATGAAAATAAGAAATGAGCGGAAACAATTTCAATTAGGAACTAGATATTAGCTGAAATCATGCTGATAAATTGTTGAATGCTAATTGCAAAAGCTGTCGTCAGTGATTGATTTCATTTTGGTGCATTAATACAATTGGGCTTACATACCGTAAGTTAAAACTTACGAAACACCAGGACACCTTATAGTAATATTAGAAACAATTATTTAAGTCTAAGCCTGAGGGAAAGGATCTTTAAAAGTTGAAAGGTTTCTACCTAAGGTACAAGCTTCCCTAAAATTTTGCTCCACCCACCTCCGACGTCTTTTTGGTGGTGCTTGCATTCGTGACAGTTCACTTGAATTCATTTTTCAGTCGATCCGTTTTCAACAGTAATGTAGCTTTGGCTAAATATTACCAATGTGCAGATTTAGAACGAATTAGAGAGCAGCACAGTTTGCAAACATTGTCATCTACCAACCAGCTGACTTAAAACAACTGAAATTTGTACAAATGTATGAACCAGCCTTAGGCATGGGCACTTTTTCAGTTTATATTTAAACAATTTTGGGTATTTTGCAAATAATCAAATATTTTGGAACTAATTTTCTGAAGATTAAGCGTTAAACCAATAATTAAGAAAGCGTCCATGCGCACCCCTCCAAAATAGGGCAAGCAAATTCATGAAGTCTGGGTGTGAAGATTTTTGAGAAAATCAAATTGGAAAAGGAACTTGTGGCTTGAGCTTTTGCAGTTGTCGCTTGTGTTTCACGTATTTATCCTACTGCACATTGATTTTCATAAAATAATACGCCTAAGAATTACAAGGGCAAACTTTACAATCCTTAGATATCATTTTTGTATAGTGCGTGTAAGGAACGGTTAAAATAAACTAGCCAAGTGTAAAACTCTCTATACCTAGATAGAGACAGTGCCCCGAAAAAGTCTGCCCGTCATTGTGAAGCTCTATTTGTGTCTTTTGACACAGTGCAATCGAATTTATCATATAAAGGTTTAGCATGCGCTAAGTCAATATGGCAGCTATTCAATCACATGCTCTCAGCTGCGAAACGTCTGTTGGAACATAGCCTGCCAACTAAGCCTGATTCATTTAAAGTTTACTTAAAATTGGACAACCTGTCTAAATCTTACACCTATATTCCCGTAATATTACAATGTACATAATCATCCAGAGCCCAGCCCTGTGCAATGTGTGTGATCGGAACATTCATAGACTGAAGTTTATAACTGAAGAGCCAAATCGTCGGTTGTCGATCAGAAACCTTTATTTCTGAAAACGCTTATTACTGCGTCTGATTGAAAACCGAGGAAAATAACTACACTTAGCAACAATAAGTTTACAATTTTCTGATAAGAACGCTACCAAAATTATTTCTAGTCCCTGTAGATCTTATTAAAGCTAATAAAAAAGCATTCTTGGGAATTGGAGATATTGTGCACGGCTGATCACTAAGCAATTAACACAGGTAGGCTGCAATACAGTCAGAAAACTTAGTAACTCAAGAAACCCTGGAAAACAAGCCTATTCGCCCCTACCAGGGGGACAGTTTTCAAAGAATTGTTTTATTTCAATTATTAACTGTTAATGATAAATTATATTTGATTCGTATCAGGAACTTGACGAGGAAACCACTTTGTATCTGTGGACTCATGGTCTGGCTAAACAATACCATCATTTGAGGGGTGACTTTTTAAGGTGGTATCATATAACTTACTTGTGTG
>JASAND010013331.1:0-14840 GCA_030248195.1 Trissonchulus latispiculum
CGACCCCTATGATATCGTAGCAAACAGGCCAATTTACAGAACGTCGGCAATTTTAGACTGCATACAACCGAGAACTGCTAGTTTTCTACTACTTTACAGATTTTCGCAAATTCGATTTTTTTTACTCTTTGTCTCTTACAGATTTTTCCCGAATAAAGTCAAGATTTCTTAAAGAAATTTTGCCAAACAATGCGGAGAAGACAATGTTAAGTCTCTCAAAACAACTTTCCATAAAATTTGATATAAAAATAAGCCAGCTCCCTTTCGTGGCGTTCGTTACGTCATCCATTCAGGTCGCAGAAGACTATCATGGGGGAGCTCGGAGAGCCCCCCATAATATGAGCTATATATAAAGGCACTTTGCGGATTTGGAAAAGTGCTAATTAGGCATAACTAATTAACGGGAAGGAATTAAGAGCTAATATTTACATTTTTGAAATCTCCAGACCAAGAGCTTTCGAATGATACCAAACTTGCCCGGAAAAAATGAACTTTGAAAAAATCGACTTTCTCTTACCGGTTTGAAAGTGGGGTTTTTTCTCTGTATTCAGCATGATTTTCTCCAATTTTGTGTTAACTCGATTTTTCGAACGGCCCATAGGAAAAATTTTTCTATACTGTTTTTTGATTATCTAGGCAATGGTACTTAGCAAGTTTATGTTTTTTTCGAATTTCGATTTTGTTCGATTTTTATAGATGGTCAAAAATGGGAAAAATAGCGTTTTTGGACACCTTCAAGCTGAAAAATTTCTAAGTCCGAAAATTTGAAAATAGTCTAAAAACGGGCAAAAACAGCGTTTTTCGGCCTCGGGGTACCCATATACAGTAAATCGGGGTCGCTGAACACGAATCGCCGAAGCCGACGGATGTGACCCTCGGGCTGCATGGAGCCCGTGGTTCCTCGCCCAGGGTCAAAGTTGGGAAAAGTCCCCAAAAACAGCTATTTTCGGCGTTTTGGTTGGGGGCATATAGAGTAAATCGACTATGCTCGTTTCAATGGGCATATTCTCGAAACCGACGGAAGTGACCACTGGTCTAGGTGGCCTATTGACCACTGGTCAAACACCATAAAACTTCGTTTTTCGGCGCTTTGGTTGGGGGCATATACGTATAGTAAATCGACTACGCTCGTTTCAATGGGCGTGTTGTCGAAACCGACGGTAGTGACAACTGGTCACTACGGTCTAGGTGTCTTTTTACCACTGGTCAAACCCCCAAAACAACGTTTTTCTGCGTTTTGGTTGGGGGCGTATATAGTAACTCTATTTATTTCTCGTTTCAATGGGCATATTTTCGAAACCGACGGAAGTGGCCGCTGGTCACTACGGTCTAGCTAGCCTATTGACCACTGGTCAAACCCCATGGAACAGCGTTTTTCGGCGGTGTGGTTGGGGGCATATACTTTAAATCGACTGTACTCGTTTCAATGGAAAGGACGCATACTCTTGCGAACCTGTGGCGTTTAGAAATTGGATTAGGACAACTAGGAAAAATGCTCCTTGCAGTCCCATGAAAAAGTTAATATGAGCTATTATGGCCAACATTTAAACGTGCTAAGGACAAGATTTTAAAATGTTTAAATAACGAAATAACATCTAAATAAATGGAGGACAAGATGTAAACGTCTAACATGAGCCGCTACGTTTCTCTTTGGCTCATATTGACGCAAATGAAATGGCTAATATATTTAGTATATACAAAGGCTTTCTTCAGATAGTCAAAAGGTTAGAATATGGTTTGCATATGCAAGGATGGTATGGCTGGATGAAGTCTCACTAGGTAAGTATATATCTGTCGCAGTCTAAAAGCATTTTCCGTCTAATTGCAATTAGACGGAGAATTTCAGTCTAATTGCAATTGGGCTAGTCTAATAGCATGAGACTGAGCAAAATGCTGTTAGACTGAAAATTTTCAGTCTAATTGCAATTAGACGTACTATTGTTCGTCTAATTGCAATTGGGCGAACAGAGCCTCGTCTAATTGCATTTTGATGTGTAAAATGTTTTGGTTTATATCAGTGGCGCACCCGGAGTTTTCTGATAGGGGGGGGGGCGGCAACAATGTTTAAATTTTTCTAAAATTTATTTCTGCACATGTTTTACGCGCTTTAAGAACAAGCATGTAGTAGTTGGTTCCATTGATTGAGGTAGTTAAATAGGATTAATCATTCTCAGAAATGCGAAAGCAGGGGGTCTGGGAGGCGCAGCCCCCCAGAAGTTGGGGATTTTTTGTATTCTAGACCTGAAAACAATTTTTTCTGACCACTTTTTGTTGTTTCAAAGGATCAAAATTGTCTTCTGGCTGGCGCCCTGGTTTCACCGGATATTTTCACCGGATATATAAGGTATATATATATATAACTCAAACTGATAAAACTCTAAACTAAGCTACGCAACGCTAGACTCTTCTTTTTACGATTACGATTACGATTTATTATACCAGCCAACAAACCAGCAGGAAAAAACAAATCAATATCAACTGGCATATGACAATTATCAAAATCAAAGTAACAAACAAACAACGATTTACTAAATATTAAATGGGCCGGTTGGGTTCGGGTTGGGCCGAAGGTCGACTGCTGTTACCCGACCCCCAGGGCTCAATACTTGCAATCCAAATTAAAGTTCGATTGGTCAAGGTTTGAAAGTTTTTGGATGTCTTAAAATTAAAAGTATGTAAATTATATAGATGTGTGCACTAAAGTCTTCAATATCTAAACGAAAAATATTTCTACTATATATGTTTTTAAAGCTATACCTAAAATGTCTTTTCGACTTTATGTGCCCTTCTCCGTATACAGTTACAGTGAAGCGCTGTTCTTATACATAAACCAAAACATTTTACATCAAAATGCAATTAGACGAGGCTCTGTTCGCCCAATTGCAATTAGACGAACAATAGTACGTCTAATTGCAATAAGACTGAAAATTTTCAGTCTAACAGCATTTCGCTCAGTCTCATGCTATTAGACTAGCCCAATTGCAATTAGACTGAAATTCTCCGTCTATTTGCAATTAGACGGAAAATGCTTTTCGACTGCGACATATCGTCTGTGACAGTTCTAATTTTTATTGCCTTATTCTGGTTTATATTGGTTGCTTTTGTTAATAATTTATATACATGTACATACATATAGTACATGTACATATAGTAAGATCTAGAAGCAACGTCGAAAAACAAACAAATGTTTTGAAGCGAAGTTGAAAAATCCGGCAATTCTGATTTTTGCTTAAAACGTATGCGCCACTACTAATATTCAGTCGTTTCTGGCTAGGTTTAACAATGTCTGTTTAGAGGACACGTACAACAGGCGTAACCAAAGTGAGCGTCAATATGAGCCCAAGAGAAACGTAGCGGCTCATGTTAGACGTTTACATCTTGTCCTCTACTTATTTAGATGTTGGCTCATATTAAACATTTTAAATCTTGTCCTTAGCACGTTTAAATGTTGGCCATAATAGCTCATATTAACTTTTTCATGCGACTGCAAGGAGCATTTTTCCTACTTGTGAATTTATATATACGTATACAAGCAGGAAAATATAAAATAAAAATTTTTGTTACCCTTTCTTTTTCTTATTCTTACCACTCTTTTCATCAGCGCCAGCAACCTCTGCAAGATACCGGTAATAATCTCCCTTCATTTTCAGGTAGAAAACTTTGCTCTCGGGATTCGCTGCTTTCGGGATTAAGAATTTATCAAGAAGACCCTGAAAACAAATGTTATATATTGTAGTTCAAAACACAGTGACCTGCCTGAAAGTCAAAGTGACCACACACAAGACAAGTCTGATCTATCCGGCGTCCGAGTGATCTGTGAAGTGATCTTAGAAGTGAAAATATTATTCGGACTGGATACCTGAAAACGAATACCCCTCCCTTTGGGGTATTGGGGTTGGGGTGTCGAACCCCCCACTGAACGTATATATATAGCCATGGGGTGAAAAAAAACCCACCCCCTTTTTGGGGGGAAAAAACCCACCCGCCTCCTGGGTCACGGGCTGGAGCTAGGAGCTCCAAAACATACCAGCAGAAAGCGCGACTCTTCCTAACCTATGTGTGCAAAGATCAGGTCATTTGGTTCACTCTTGCTCATTTTATGACATTTTGAAAATGATACCTACTTTTTGGTCCAACCTTCCAAAAATTTGGCAAAAGTTTGGACCGATGTAACTTTTGACTGGGTTGGGCTAGAAAAGTTTTGCAAATATCTGCAATGATGGCAAGTCTTCCTCTTTGCACACAGCAAAAATTAGACCGATCCGATGCACCGTTAGACTGGCACATTGCCAAACGTGGCGGGGAAAAACCCATTTTGGGGGGGGGGGCCAAAAACCCACCCAAATTTTTTTGAAAAATTTTTTACCAGCTCAACTGGGAAACAATTCGGGACTGTAGTACGATATTATCGAGGACGCTGCGTCACCCTATGCTGTCAGATTTGGACAATTTTGAATACTTGGGTAGCTAGAGGCATAAAACCCTAAAAGTGCAATTTCGCTGCTGGATGACCCAGCAGAGGTCTAATTGTGACTTTTAATAGCCAATTGTACGTAAAAAACCATTCTCTACACGTTAGAATAATAAGTTTTATCAAATTACATCGTTTTTAGCATTTTTCAAAAATTGCCCTATGTTTATGTGTTAAACTTTATGAAACCTGTCCATTTGATGCTGCATTTTCAATGGCACATGAGATCTCAAAAAAAGCTACCTAGGTCGGGTTTTTGACTCATACTAACTAAAAGAGTTGAATTTTACACAGGAAGTGTCAGAATCGCGCTACGACAATTTTTAGGACCTGTGAGGGGTGGGTTTATTTTCCCCCCATTTGGGTTTTTTCCCCCCATTGGGTTTTGTTCCCCCGCTACTTTTTGCATTATACCGGCCTAACGGTACAACCTAGAGAAGTGCAAATGGGCTTAAAAGAAAGTTCTAAGTACGCCAAGTACGATGGTATATAGAGTTCTCAGCTAGCCCTTATAACAAAAAAGTTCCAGCCAAAATCCGAAAAAGTGGGTTTTTTCCCCCCATGGCTATATATATATATATATATATAATGGGTTTTACAAATATCGGCAAATTGAGAATTCAAACATTTTCTGGAAAGTCGGAAAATTTTGTTAAAAATCGGAAAATACGTATATATACGTGTTAAAATTGGCTAATTTTTCAGGCAACTATAACAACGAAAAATGCCTAAAAATTGAATAGCTTTGGGATTCCCAAAAACATCGACAAACTTTTGCGTCGGGCCTCGGGCCACTCCGCTCCGACAACGCAAAAAATCCCGGCGCCAATTCTGGCTGTGATTCGACGGGGCAAAGGGGACACGGATTTCTTTTCAGGTCGCAGCGAAGGCCATAGCGTAAATTTAGCAGACGATGGCCAAGGCTTGACCAACCAGAACAAATAGCCTACTAAAGTCCACAAATCAGTTATCCAAATTCTACTATCCTAAACAAAGCCAGTGCTTTTCTGGAAAAATTTACGGCTTACGCGCGACACAAATTGTAACTATATATGTTCATGGGCGCACCCAGGGGCCAAGGGGGGGGTGGCTGGAGTTTCCGACCCCTCTCCCCCTTTTTGTCCAATCTCCCCGGGAATTTTTGGGTGAGAAGGCTAAAAAATTGTGCTATTTTCAGTCCATAAAACTAAAAAATGTGAAAAGTTTTCGCGCCTGCGGCGCTTTTCAGTCTCAGTTTTAATACGTTTCCCGCCTGGGGGCGCATTTCTACCTCAATTTTTCAAATATTCGTCGCCTGCGGCTATTTTTAGAACAATCTTTCAAATTTTTCGCGTCTCCGGCGCTTTCGTATCTAGTTGTTTTAATTTTTCGCGTCTACGGCACCATTCTATCTCGATTTCTAAAAATTTTCACGCCGGCCGCAATTTTCTTGCTCAAGTTTTTTAAACCGTTGCGCCTTGCAGAGCTTTTTATTATGCAAATCTTTTCAAAAAGTTTCTCAACCTAATCTTTTTAAGGGTTTCCATAGCGGATTTTTTCATTTCAAAAATTTCTCAACTTCTGGGAGGCGCAGACAATTTCCAACTTTCATCAGTTGTGCTGCAGCTGCTGAAAATTATTGCCGATTCATACGAACAATGACCCCATCATTTCAAAAACTTTTCACACTGAACCCAACCCTTTTCAACCCTGAACCTCTTCTGTTCTTTTCCCTTGTCTGTCAATAAATATCTGAATTGACGGGCATGTAACGGAAGAAAATATTTTAAACCTACCAAAACTTCCTGGCAAATATCTTTGAGCTCTTTTTCAACCTTTTCCCTGTATTCTTTTGCCATGGCTTGCTTCTTGTCACTTCCCTCCGTCTTCTGTTCAATGCTGGAAATTACCCGCCACGAACTTCGTCTGGCACCAACCACATTTTTGTACGCAACAGAGAGAAGGTTCCGCTCTTCGTTGCTAAGCTCGACATTGAGTTCCGTCACCTTCTTCATGGCAGAGGCCATATCATCGTAGCGCTCGGCCTGTTCAGCCAGCTTGGCCCGCTGGACTAGCTCATCCTTGTCGCCCATGCTGGATCAGAAAAACTGTTGACACAGAGATGAAGCAAAAACAACTGCAAAGAAACAGAATAAACTGACTGATTGAATGGAAAAATGCGCGCGGACACACAAAAGGCAAACCCGTACGACGTACTTTATTCAACAGGCGTATGTATATGTGTATTAATCAGCCAGACAGTGAAGCACTCGAGACAGCTCAATGCCAATTGGCAGAATGAAACGGTCACGTGTCAATTTGAAAGTTATTCACAGGGACCATCTCAGCCAGAAACAAATAACGCTCAGAAATACAAAGTTTTTGTTAAGAAAGATGACAATTTTAATTTGTGAGCTTCATGTGAATAAGAAAAATACTAATGAAATTTAAATTTTTAAAAGAAATATTAAAACTTTCATTCTAGTGATTCCTCCGCAGTATTTTTCATGTTGCTTCGCAACAGCTGCTCTATCTTCCGAATGCCATAAGTGTTGCTAGAACTATGTCAGATTAGCTTATATTACTTATTGATAGTAGTACTAACTATTAGAGATTAGACTCACATCTTATCCAAGAAATTTCAAATTTCTGAAATATGGTTAAGACTCTGAAAATAATCTTATGGAAATGTAACAATTATAAACGAAAATTTAAGCAGCTTCTTCAGTTGCTTGTGCAATATTATGTCGAGCCTTTGTTTCTCACACACAATAATTAATACATCGTCTTCATATAACTAATATGCCAGAAATTATTTTATTTAGGAGTTTCCAATTTTAATGTCAACTATTAATCCAATTATCAGAAAATTCCGCTAAAATAATTGCTACCCTGTTCATACGTTTTCACCGATTTTTAGATTCTACTCTAATGTGCCTCAATTGTGGCCATGTGTCGAGGGCTTTGGATTTTTATTCTGTTTGGTAGTATGTTAATTTAATTTTAATTACAAAATAACCGTTCATTCCTTTCTGAGAAGCTGAACTCTAAGCAAATTTTCGATACGACGCCGTTCCGTTTTAGATCGAAATGCCCTTTAAAACGGTCATTCCGTCTTTTGGATGGAGGGACTGAGTGGTTGACTCATGACTGACACTCAGAGTTGGTAAAACTCATTTTAATACTCAAGTACTCAAGTACTAAAGTCTTAAATAACAAAACGTTGCTTAGCGTCTTTGGATACTGTTGTTTCAGTAGCCGATTTTAGTTTCAGTTTCAGTTTCAGTCAATGATCTAAAACAAGTTCAGTTTCAGTTTCAGTCGATGGACCAAAATAGTTTCAGTTTAAGTTTCAGTCGGCGACGTAAAATAATTTCAGTATCAGTTCACTTGAAAAACGGTTTCAAGCCTTCTAGGTTGACATGGAGCATAATTTGGTGTTTACTCAGCCTCTCCTGCAGCAGTACTAATTGAATCGAAGCCCAACACCTTCAAAATATCAAGTTTTAAGGAAAGACTGAAACTAGTTTCAGTCTGTTTCAGGTTTTTACCCAAATTAGTTTCAGCTTCAGTTTCAGGTTCCTTCTCACAATAGTTTCAATTACAGTGACTGAGACTGAAACTTGTACAAACTGAAACCCAGTTTCAGTGACTGAAACATCACTAACCTTGGGTTTAGGCGTACATAATCGGCTGACAAATCGCTTTGGTGCAGCCGTCGGTTGTTTCCAACCGATCATACTAGCAACTAGCCGACGAAAACTTTGAGCGGTCATCAAACAATTCCATCAACCATCAGCACAATGATTATTAACTCTTTTACAACCCACCCTTCCGCTATATAACGGTATGTGACTTAACGGTACCCAAACACTATTCCATATGTAGCAGCATAACGAACGCTCAGTACAGATAGCGAGAAAGTGTATTTAATTTATTTAATTTACAACTTGTTTGTTTTATGTAGTTTTCATTATTTTATTAATTAGTAATTTATTATTTTATTATTTATTTATGCAAAAAGCTTTATACCTACACACGGTCTTTGGATGGGAACGCAACGCACTGCTCACGGGTACTTTTTCCCTTTTTGTTAAAACAAACATTCTCGTTCTGTAAAATGCTGATTTCCAAATTCTTCGAACATTTATGAAACACTCTAGAATGTTATCAAGCTATATATTTTGAACCTTTTCATACTTACTTAAATTTGTCTTGAGAGCTGTGCTGACGTTACGGTTATTAGAGCCAGATTGAGTTTTATGTTTGTTTTTATTTAATGTTTGGCACACGATCTGTTGGCTTGAACAATTTGAAAAGGTTCGTTTGAAGTTTGAAAAGCTTCCTCAATTTATTTGACTGAATAAAGCCAACTTAGCGAAATTCCGAAACTTTCCAAAATTTAATATATATAAGAATTACAACCACAAGGTGTTAACTTTGGCCTGCTTCACTGCTGAATAGTATACAAAATATAAGTTACATACTGCTGCTGCTGCACAGTAAACGAGTCAATTTTAACTCGCGCGCGAATGCAGAATTATCTCCTTCAGCTCCTTTAATCTTGACGCGAAAAGGAACTCAACTAACTCGCGCTCGAAAAGGGCCAGTTTGAAAATGTGTTAATGCAAAACATAAAATATCAGCAGCAAATGACACGTTTTAACGTGACAACAAATGCCAATAAATAATGATTATTGATAGCTACTAATAGCTAACTGTAACGCAAGCCATACCTGCCATTATTGATCATTAACAATAGATCCGAATATAAAATATTTATTAAAATCGCCATTCGGATGACGTATCATGTATCAAGACTAGTGTTGGAAAATAAGAAAATTTTGCGGGCGGGGCCGGCCCGCGGGCCGATGTGGTCCTACGGGCCGGGCCGCGGGCCGAACCGGCCCGGCCCGAGCCCGGCCCGCAGCCCGCGGGCCGGTGGCGGGCCGGGCCACGTGGGCCGGCCCGGGGCCGCAAATTTCTACGGGCCGAACGGCCCGACGTCGCAAAAAACGGCCCGAACTGTTAGGTAAATTAATTTCAACTTGTTTTACGTCTAATTTCAACTTATTTTACGGCTATTTTATGTCTTCCATTTTTCACAAACAACAAATAGCCATAGCAAGTGGCCACTGGTCAGCCGATTACGTGTTTGGTAAATATTACATTGTTATGCAGAATTCCACACATTATCCAAATACAAATCCAAGCTGTCGCTCGTCGCTACTACTCAACTCTTGACCTTATTTTACACTTCCGATTCTATTATTTTTTACAGATGGTGTCCTACTTTTTCTGAAGTTCTGTCTGTTCTGAATGTCTATTGTGTTAAGTTTGTCCACGTGCTTGATTTTGACATAAAGGTCTAACTTACATGACCAACAGCAGGGAATAAACTAAACCAAATTTCATTTAGTTTGTCTAACAAGGTTTTGGATGTTGGTTACGTTTCAAATTAGCAACTACGATCGCAAGCAAGAGCACTGCGTCTTAAACTGCGTACGATACCCCCTTACATCAAGACCAATACCATCAAAACTAATTATACAAGCGAATGTTTTCATTCCACTTGTTTTGCGACAACTGTTCACATATAAAAAGCTTCCACACACTTCTCATAGACGTAACTTAAAAAGGATTAGGTATATCCAATAAGTAGCCACCATATAACATCCTTCACCCCCCAGATACCGGCACAGCTCAATTCTAATTTCCATTATGTGTAAAAACAAAGCCATTGAAAATTCGTAAATGAAACTTTGCTTGTAGACTTGAAATTGCATCGAAATTTATTGAAAAATTGCCATTTACCGTGTAAAAAACCAGCCCGGTCCGCGGCCCGCCACCGGCCGGCGGGCCGGTGGCGGGCCGCTGTCGTGAAATATTTGGTCCCCCCAAATATTTGTTCCCCCTATAAGCTGAAATATTTGTTCCCCCTAAATATTCGTTCCCCCCTCGGAGCGATACTCTGAAATATTTGTTCCTCAAAATATTTGTTCCCCTTGAAATATTTGGTCCCCCTATAGGCTGAAATATTTGTTCCCCCTGAATAATTGCTTCATTGAAATATTTGGGCCCCCCCTAAATTCAGTTAGTGGCATTTTTTCGAGGATAAGTTCCAAACTCTATCAAGCTAGTGAAAAGATGAAATCGATAAATAAAAAGTTTTGAACATCGATTTCTCAAAACTATAGAATCGGTAAACATTTCTTCTTTCGGCATGACATGAGACATGTGGGCCGAGGGTCATATTTTTTGGATTGACGGAGCGAACTTCAGCGAATAGGCATTAATAAAATGAGCAATTAGACGGTGTATCGATTGAGTATAAATAAGCCAAAATTGTCTGTAAGATTTGGCAGATATTTTGAAAAATCTAATTTCTTCGAAAATCGCCGTTTTTTAACCCCAAAAATCGTTTTTGGTTTATGGCTTTGGCCTTAATCACTAGAGATAGCTCAAGGTTTGTAAAAGCAAAAATGTTCACTTTGGCGCCCTCTTTTCAGCCATAGCAATCAATCCGGTGTATCGACTACGTACTGAGAGATAATAGCAAAAATAAAAAATTTCTTATCTTTGCACCTAAAAATGCGGGACTGGTCGCAGAATGTTAAAGAGCACTAAAACAATTATAGATTTCTAGTTATTATCAGAGTTCGATCACATTCTTCAACCTCTGAAAGATGTTTGAAAATAGACGGTTTTTCCTGCTGCGCCTCAGCGCAGCAGGTCTCTTATGTTTGCTCAGCCATCTAAATTACACACATTTCAAAGGCAAAAGATAGCTTTTACCATGAAAGCATGTAAACCAGTGCTTTAAGATGGCTGAGCATGAAATACACATAAATCTTCAGTTTTAGAAATTTCCTATGGTATGACTCATAGAGTAAATATAAATTCTTCTCAATTGCGATACTTTAGCGAAAACTGGTTGCAGCTTGTAATTCCGAACAAGTAACACTATTTGTCGCTTCAGCTTTTGCAAGATCGTCTCTGATCTGTTTTAACTACTATTTTGCTGTCATATTCAGTAATGGGATAGACGCTTTATTCCTTTAATGAAAAAATGTACTTCAATAAACAATTTAAATATGTTAGAAACGGTCCCACGTCAATGCCAAAAAGGCTCTGCACTAAACATCTTTTACACATTATGGAATTCTACTGCGCAGCAGGCCTACAATTAGTATAAATGTTACAAAGGAAACTATTTTACCTTTTGCAGACACTTTTGCTTGTTTGCATCTCTGTTTGTTAGCAGTTTTGTTAGCATTATCAAAAAAGTCCACCACTACATAGTTATTCTCTGAGCTTTGTTCATATATATCTTGAAGAATCATTCAGAATTGTATTTGTTATTATCAGTGATGCGATCGATGTTTTATTTAGCTTAAAATAAAAAAGATTGGTATTGAATAGGGAGGTTACCTCGCACGTCACCTCATAAATAACCTTCTCAAGAATCGCTGAGCATGCGGTTCCAAGTTTCATGTCTCGTCATGAGATCCAATTCTGATATTAGTTCGCCATTATCATCTTTTCACTAGCTTGATAGAGTTTGGAACTTATTCTCGAAATATGCCACTAACTGAATTTAGGGGGGCCCAAATATTTCGATGAAGCAATTATTCAGGAGGGACCAAATATTTCAAGGGGAACAAATATTTTGAGGAACAGATATTTCAGCCTATCGCTCCGAGGGGGGAACGAATGTTTAGGGGGAACAAATATTTCAGCTTATAGGGGGAACAAATATTTGGGGGGACCAAATATTTCACGACACCGCCTATTTATAATCTTGCGGGCCGGGCCGCGGGCCGGGCCGTCGCCGAAAAATCCGGGCCGGGCCCGGCCCGAGCCCGCGGCCCGCGTCACAACTCTAATCAAGACTGCCAATATAGTCCATATACTTGCGGAGGCTGTGAAATAGATTCTGGCCGGGTCGTGACACAGGGCCCGGGCTTGGGTCGCTTGGGCCATGTAACGGGACCGGGGCCGTGTAACGGGGCCGGGGCTTCGGGCCGGTCCCTGCCGGCCCCGCAATCTGGGAAGGCCCCGGCCCGGCCGCGCAATTTTGCTAACGAGGAAACCCTACCCAAGATTGCCTAAATTATAAATCTGAAATAAGTGGCCTTGCATGAGAAGCGCAAAACTTGATTTATGTTTACTGAGTTGTTTATGAATGATACCATTTTTAAAAATTTTTAGCTTACTAGTAAGCTAAAATCTAGTATAAAGAAGGATAAGGACAGGATAATAGAATTATGTTCTAAACTTGTCTTTATATATATATATATATATATATATATATATATATATATATATATATATATATATATATATATATATATATATATATATATATATATATATATATATATATATATATATATATATATATATAGTTAGAACATAATTCTACTATCCAAATGGTATTAGCAAGCATGTTGCGAAATGCTAAACTTTATACAGGTTTTCTCTATCTGCATTGTTATGGAATTAGTTAGCGGCAAATTGCCTTCAACCAAACATTTGTAAAATTCATAAGGAACTATTTTAGTTACTCTTCCTGCGGCGGCAGAAAAACCCTGGTTCGGTACAAGGAAGCTAACAAGTAAAGCTGTGCCAACTTTCCATTTTTAGTCAGTGGTCAATTGTGTGTTTGGGGGGGTCCATATTTGTGCCATTTTTTCGAATTTCTCCGATCTCACCGATTTTATTGTCCAAACGGCATATTTTAACGAGTTCTTAAAATTAAAGTAGTAGGTCTTACGGTTGTCAAGTATTTTCACCTCAAGGTTGAGGATTCATATTTCCAAGAGTACATAATAGAATAAGAGTATGAAACTCTTACGCTACTATGTACTAAACATGCTTGACATGCTCGGGTCGCTAACTCGGGACCCCCCCCGAAAGTCTCGGGGGGGGGGTCCCACCCTACACTAATTACACGCTTTCATACAAGTGTGTGTCTGCTCGCTGATTCGCTAATTAGCTTAGGCTTACGATAGGCATTTTATTAGTGATTTTTAATTAATTAATTATAACTTTAATTAGGTTAATGTAATTAAAAAACTAATTCGACAACTTTGTAGCATTTTTTCTGCTCTTTCCAACGATATAAAAATTGTTGCACAAAACAAAAATTCGTAGGAATATAGTCTGCAACAATTTTTATATCGTTGGAAAGAGCAGAAAAAATGCTACAAAGTTGTCGAATTAGTTTTTTAATTACATTAACCTAATTAAAGTTATAATTAATTAATTAAAATCACTAATAAAATGCCTATCGTAAGCCTAAGCTAATTAGCGAATCGGAACACTGCTGTGAAAGCGTGTAAGTAGTGTAAGTGGGGACCCCCCCCCGAGACTTTCGGGGGGGGGGGGGGGTCCCGAGTTAGCGACCCGAGCATGTCAAGCATGTTTAGTACATAGCAGCGTAAGAGTTTCATACTCTTATTCTATTATGTACTCTTGATATTTCATATGTTAACGTAGGCAGTGAAAAAGTTATCATTTTTTCACGCGCCAAAAAATCGGATTACGATTTTAATCCTTCAAAAATTAATCAAAAATTTTAAAGGCCTAAATTAAAATTCTAATTCGAAGATACCGCAGTTTAACATTTCAGCGTTATTTTAATTTAAAATTTGTCCAGATTCATCAATGTTTGTCGGGAGATTTTTTTGGCGCACTCGAAAAAATGACAACTTTTTTCACTGCCTGTTTAACACAGGAGTCCTCAACTTTGAGGTGCAATTACTCGACAACCGTAAAACTTACAAATTTAGTTTTAAAAACTCGTTAAAATATACAGTTTGGACAATAAAATATTCAAAATCAGCGAGATCGGAGAAAGTCGAAGAAATGGCCCAAAAATGGACCCACCCTTTACTTTAAATCTTTTGAATATGAGCTGTGTGTGATTTAGTTTTTATTCCTTTTTTGGACGATTAAATACTTAACCAAAATCTTACAATCTACAAAGACACAAGCTTTATAACTCCAGCGTGTGGTTACAAATTAGTGCTCAAAGCATTATCTCAAAAATAATGAAATGACAAGCTTCTAACAAAAGTTATGTTGCACTTGAAATTAGGGCTAATCGAACCGTGAAAGGTTTAGGGTTTACCGATCCGTAATACTAAGAACTGCGCGCGCAAACCGGATGAGATTTGAGCCATTTTTCTGCCTCTCCGAAGCTATTAAGCTATACTTGGGCCACTTTCGGACTACACTCGGGCCGCACGGGCTTATCGCGCCGCTTGGCTCCTGGGGCCGTGAAATCAGCCCGGCCCATGAAATCTTTTGAAGAAATCACTACACCCTGGCACGAGAACTAACAATATCGGAAACACACACTGCTTCTACTCATTTATAACTTAAA
>JASAND010013332.1:0-44733 GCA_030248195.1 Trissonchulus latispiculum
GGCGAAGCCGGGATTTCATAGGGAAAAGTGCAGGACGGCAGGAATGGCCGGCAGAGCCGGGCTTATACGGGCCGCGTACGAGGGGATTTCATTGCCGGCAGAGGCAATGAAATGAGCAAAAACTTTTTTACCCCCCCCCCCAATTCGATTTTTCCCGACCCCACTCACTCTCAAAACGGTGACCCCCCCTCCAAAATGACAAATTTTGGCGACCCCCCCCCAGATTTTTGCTACCCCCCCCCCCCGATTTTTGGCCAAAAAGTGGCCAACAATGCTAAAAATCGAAAATTTAGGGGTCCCCCACCCTCCGGTCGGGCCCCCCCCCAGATTTTTTGCCCAGCCACACCTATGCTGCTGCCCTCTTCGCTGCCAAAAAGGATCAGTTTTGGAAAACATTTTCTTAAATTTTGGCTTAAAATTTCGTTAAAACGGTGTAAAAACGCTTAAAACGATATATATATATATATAAAACAAGCCTTATTTTGACGGAAAAAGCGTTAATATTCAGAACATTTACCGTTTTTAAGCTATTCTTAGAATTTTCTGAGGCTTGAATTTGGGTAGGGATGGTTCGATCCGGGAACTTATATACATTCCGATTCGGGGATTGAATCGACTACCAAATGTCCAAAATTCCGGAGGCCCCCTGCCAAAAATTCCGGTGAAACTTTGATTTTCTCTCCCAACATTTTCTTTTCTCAAATACACCTGTGCTGAGTTCGGGCGACCTTTTTGGAACCCCAAAAGTTAAATGTTGGCACCTTTTACCGAAACAGAGAAATTTCGATTATATATTACTCATACATATATGTATATTTTGTAAATTACTAGTTTTTTTCTTGGGGGGGCCCTCGGGGGGCGAGTCATTCTTGGGGGGGGGGCGAAAATTTTTCAAAATTTTTCTAAAAACATGCTAAAAATAGCGCTGTTTATATAGTAATCCCCAAAAAAAGTTCATTTTTGGTGCAAAAATAGCGCTTAAGGTGCTGGTATCGTTTTGTGCAGTGCTTTTGTGCGTATTTTTTGAAACGCCATAACTTTCGCTATTTTGTGAGTTGGAAAGAGCTTTATACATTATTTTAAAGCTTATCATCTGCAGATTCTCATGAGAGTACGAAACTAGTAAAAATCCGGAAAAAATAGCTAAAATTTTCTGACATACTGACATCTGACAGGCTGAATATAGACCAAAAATTTTTGGACATCGATTTCTCAAAACTGTAGAGTCGGCCAAAATTTTTTCTTGTGCTGTCCTATAAAGGACATGTGGGCCGAGGGACATTTTTCTGGATTTGGCTCAGCAGGTCTTAACGGTCAAGAAAATCCATTAAATGTGCGATGACACGAAATTTCGCAACTTTGCATTGAGTTTTCTCGCAACTGGAGACGTTTTAGCTCAAACCAAGAAAAATGTCCCTCCGCAATAGTGCGAATTCTCATTCTGCCAAAAATCACGCGAATCCATTTGGTAGTTTTTGAGAAATCGATGTTCAAAACAAAATAATCGTAGTTTTGCCAAAATGGTTTTTCGGCCGAATCTCTAGCTTAGAGCAACAAACTCCGGCTAATAGGCTTTGATAAAATGTGCAATGAGACTGTGTATCGATCGAGTATAAATAAACTAAAATTGTCCGTACGATTTGGCAGTAATTTTGAAAAAACTGATTTTCTCGAAAACGGCCATTTTTGGACCCCAAAAATCGTTTTTTGCTTATACTGACTTAACCACTAGAGATAGCTCAAAAGTTGTAAAAGCAAAAATGTACATTTTTGTGCCCTCTTTCCAGCCATACCAACCAATCTGGTGTTTCGACTATGTACTGAGAGAATAATGGCAAAAACCAAAAATTTCTTATCTTTGCACCTAAAAATGCGGGACTGGTCCCAGAATGTTAAAGAACACCGAAATAGTATATTTGAAAAGTTTCATCCACTTTCATAAAGAATTAAAGCCTATAGGGTCAAATTTACACAAAGCTATACCAGCACCTTAAATGGGCAAAAATCGACTAAAAATTTCCGGCGATGCCGGAAAATTTTTGAAAGTTTGGCCTTCTGAGCGATTTTTTCAGGGCAAAAGTTGGTACAAAAAGGGCACCCACTTTTTGGGGGGTTTATGGGGGGGCCACTAGAATAAGCCCAGATTTTTACAAATGGTAACAACCATACCTGAACGGGAGGTCAAATTTCACTGACCCTTGTGGAAGCAAATTTCGGTACCCCTTGTGACAGCAATTTTTCCTATGAGTACTTTTAAAAGCGATTTTTAGCGATTTTTGCGGTTTTTTAACGAAAAACAGCTGTTTTTAGCAAAAACAACGTTTTTTGGACGTTTTTTAGCGAAAAATAGTGATTTTACGTGCAAAACTCCGGCGCAGCCGGAAAATTTTTGGAAATTTTGGTTGTAAAACCAATTTTTTGGGCAATTTTCTTACCCCTTGTGGCCAATTTTCTTACCCCTTGTGGGAGCAATTTCGTGACCCCTTGTGAGAGACTTCGCCGGGGGGGGGGGGGGAAATTTCCCCCCCCCCTTTCCCCCCCCTTGTCCACCTGTGGTAACAACCCTGCGCCAGCATCCCAGACAGAGGCCCAAATCGCACAGGGAGGGGAGTCAAGAGCCACTCTTCAAACACGCGCCTGGGGTCATAGGTGTACCACCTGTTTGGGTTGGGGGGGAGTAAAAGGTCCAAATTTGGCTCGGGGGACCCCACCCAAATCCGAAATTTGGGGGGAGGACCCCCCTAAACTGTACCCAAGTTTGTTTAGCTAAAAATGCTCCTTTTTGTACAGTACATTAAACGTACTCAAAAGCTTCTGTCAATAGTTTTCGTATGCGAAAATAGGGCTTGAAAATTGACAAATTTGCACTAAAATATGCCTAAATTAGCCTAGATTGTAGTTTATAATTGCGTATATTATCTTCTAATTGCTATAAATAACCATCTTTATCTGTTTATAGGTGATTTATAGCCTATTTTTCAAATTTTTTTCAAAAATTTTCAGAAGTTGCAAAAAAGTTTTTCAAAAATTTTGCATCTTTTATATACTTGGTTTGGACCCAATTTTAGGGGGGGAGGGGGGTTTGAGCTCGGCTTGGGGGGGGAGTAGTTGAGGTCGGGTAGGGGGGAGGGGGGTCTGGCCTCTCCGTGGGGGGGGGTCTCACAGGGGTAAACTGTAGCCTGGTACACCTATGCCTGGGGTTATCCCGTCCTAGGCCTTCTCGTTGGGGTTGGGGTCTCACTGCAGTCTGGTACAACAATGAGTCTCCAATCTCCCTCTCCAGAATTTTTAGGATTTGAAGCAACAAAGGTTAGCTGAAACTGGCTTAAAAAGCAGTTTATTTTTTGAAAAGTTTCCCATTTTACCTTGCTTACACTCAAGTCTGGTGGATGGCAGTGAAAATGAAAGTAGTGACAGTCACAGATAAATGCTAGTATTATACATATGTGCTTTTGGATGTGTGTATATGATTTTTCCATATATAGAGTGAAAATGCTCATACCTTGATATATACAGATCATCCTGTATGGCTGACGATGTGGATCACCTTTTTATGCTCATTTCCCTTTGTTCTGGCCTTCCTGGCAGAACAGTCTTATCAAAACAACCTCTCTGGCTTTCGTAATATTGCTGAAAGAAGGTTTGCAAATTCATTGAGGGAGCTCTGGTACAGTATTTATATTATGAAGAGAAGAGCCAAAATACGCAGACTATTAATACTTCAATGAACCAAAACTAATTGGTGGTATATAATTATTTGAGAGAATTCATTAAGCGCTAGGGGCTTTCAACATATGATGCCATTCTTGCCTGCAATGAACTATATATACGTATGTACCTATATTGCTGTTGTAGTCAACGTAACTTGTCAACGAATGTGCAGGCCCCGCTTTCTGGCAAAGGAAGTTTCTCAGGACGAGTGGTTACGTCTTCGTTTGGAACTGGCAGTGGCGGAGGTCATGTTAGAAAATTGATAAAACGGAAGCGCAGGAAACTAAAGAAGCTGCGGGTAACTTTTCTACTGAAGATAACAGAATCTGTAATACGTATGTATTTTATTTAGCTGGGCTTGTTTCTTAAGCGAAGAAAGTGGGGGCTTTTTCCTTTGGTGGACGGCTGGTGCGCCTTCCCCCTCCCGAAAACGCCGTCTCCGCCAGAAAACGGTCCTCCAGACTTGAGTCGCCCCTTCTTCCAGAATTCTGGCCTTCACCTCAAGAAAGTGTCCGAAAAAATTGGCTTTAAAGGGTACATTTGCTATAGTTTTAGCATTTCTACATTTTGCTATATACATAGTATTAGCACATCTAGCTATTTTAAGCCTAAATTTAGGTTAAAAATAATTTAATTCTTAGCTCAGCCGAAAACAAATAGCATATGAATATGCATTTTTAGCTTTCAAGAAATTTTCTCCCCCTCCAGAAATCGGGCCCTTACCAGAGCTGGGGGCCCGCCCCCCCCCCAGAAAGTTTCACCGGGGGCTTTATGGTCTTAAAATCTCCAATAATTCAGCAAAATTATATATACTTGTTTTCTACAATCAAGTTTTAGTAAGTGTTGTTAACAAAAACTGTATATATATACTTTACGTATTCATAGTGCTTACTAAATTCAAAGGTAGATTTTGTGTCTATTTTTATTAGGCCGAGATTAAATCCCTACGTTTGCAGCTCAATGCCGCGCCAGATCATCATGTGGAACCTGTCACATCGCCTTCAACGTCATCACCTGGTCGGAAGAGAAAACGCAAAAGAAAGAAATGGCGCAAGAAAGTTCTGAAACAGCTGAAGAGGCTTGCTGATCAGAAGGTTTGTACTACGTAATTTAAATTGAAATGATTAAGCATTGTCGACTCTTCAATTTCTTTTGACTACACATTTAATTGGACATTTTATTTTAATTTACTTTAATTTAAATTTAATCATTAATTTAAGCACTAATTAAATCATCATTAATAAGCACATTTAATCTGGAAAATAATAACCTAAAGTTCCGGTGAATGCTGGAGTTTTTAAAGTATTGTTCTTACAAACTCAATGTGCACTTGTCAATGCTAGGTGTCAGCGCTCCCCTATAATATGGGTGTAAAAGGCGCTGCAGTGCGCGGCCCCTAGGGACCCGCTCGAGTACCGTGCCAGCTGAATACTCAACGAAACTAGACAAACTTGGTATCGTTGGAATCAGCACGACGAGTACCACAAGTCGCAAAAAAGTTTTGGTAAAAATTTCCAACTTTGAAAATTTTCGGTTCCAGACAAGTTAGGTCCGTTTGTTTTTGCAAGTTTTCGCAAAAGTGCAATTTTCTGACTTAATGATAGAACGATGTGGGCATTTTCAGCAGGCGAAGTTTGGTTTATCTGAACGTATATATCCCGAAAGGGAACCTTTTTGATTGTTTTTCGCTGCCCAGCCCGGCATGCCACCTGGCCGGCCGGCCAAATGTGGCTTAACCGCTATTTTGGCCAAAAAAGGCCAATTTTGTGTCAGAGCTACAGGGCACAGGGAACAAGCTAGAGACAAGCGGATTGTTGCATAAGAATCTTTGGGTTGGGTACCATGGAATAGCGAGGGCGATTTTTGATCTCTCCGGGGTCGTTCAGGCGGCCGACCCAAAGTTGGTCCGGCCAAATAGCCATTTTGGAAAAACTTTCCAAAAAAGTTCCCAACTCTACAGGAAATAGTCAAAAATAGGCCTAAATATGCTGTTTTGGGCCATCTAGTGGTACGCGTATAAGGGTTATCGGGGTCGCTGAACACGATGAGCATAGTCGCTGCGCTGTGCGGTGCTGCTATCGTGCTGCACCGTTATGCAGCAACCACAGAACGCTGGCTTTCGACTTACTGTAAACGGTAAAACATGTTAAATTGGTTGTGTAGATAGCTCAGGACATGACAAATTAACGTAGCTACATTGACACTATAGTTTGCATCTGGTTGCGCTGCAGTAGAGTGTTGCTGAAGTACAGCACGGCCTATAACTAGCTACAGATAAGTTGCAATCGTCCGAAATTTTGCATACAAGTGCGACCGAGCATTGCAAATCGTGCCGTATGAGTTTCCTTCGCCGACAGTAAAGTTTGCATCTGGTTGCGCTGCAGTAGAGTGCTATTGAAGTAGAGTGCTACTGACGTACAGCACAGCCTATAGCTAGCTACAGATAAGTTGCAAATGCTACAGATAACTTTCTGCAACTTTCTGAAATATTCTTATTTATAGTGGATGAGGGTTTTTCTGCCAAAATCAAGAAAAATGAAGAAATTGGTACTTTTCAAGCTTCTTTGTTGCATGGCTTGGCTGACTATTACGTAATTATTGGGGGAATTTTTAAAGTTTCTTTCATAAGGCTTTAACAGTTTTGCTTAAGTTTTACTGAAAACCTTAAAAATGAAATAGGACAAGAATAAAAATGCTCCGATGGAGCATGAAAAATGCAATCTTGGGGACACTGGGTTTTAAGCGGACAGAGGACTAGGTTTTAAAACGTTAATATGGGAGGGGCAGGTTGTAAATGCCAGGAGGACTAGGTTAATAGCACACTAATATGGACCAGCTTCGCTGAACAACCCATATTCTCGGGTACGCATGCTCCACTCCACATTTGACCGTCATCATCACATCATCATATCTGGAGCCAGTCGGTGAGACCATATAGCCGGGCTAGAGGCGCCCGGTACCCCGGAGAAAGTCCAGCACCCCGGGAGGGTCATACCGCAGGACGGCCAGGCCTTGGGAGCAATCAAGATGGGTACGCCGGGCTATCGATTTCCTCGCATTTGACCTTTATTGTCTTATCTAAATTCATCAGCTTTCTAGGCGAGCTTGCTGATTTTGAAATATTAGGCTTTGTATACCGCAAGCGTTTTATAGTGAGCTGCCAGAGCAGAATTTGGGACACCAATTTTTACTGTATGTTGTAGGAAGTGTTGCATTATATGCATTAATTTAATTAATTAAATTAAGTTGTAAGTTGGAGGAATTATATAACAATTTTTACGAACACAACTACATATTATAGTTGCAAACGCAGAGCTATGCTCACAAATTGGTAAACTGTTCGTGTCAGTCCGGGAGTTTCCGCGAATATGGGTTATTCAGCGAAGCTGGTCCATATTAGTGCGCTATTAACCTAGTCCTCCTGGAATTTACAACCTGCCCCTCCCATATTAACGTTTTAAAACCTAGTCCTCTGTCCAGTTAAAACCCAGTGTCACCCTTATTGCATTTTTCATGCTCCATCGGAGGATTTTTATTCTTGTGTATATATATCTGTCGTTTTAAGATGAACTACAAACAATGAGTATTCCAGCTTTGATTTGCAACTATATTGTCTGTTAGTTTGTTTGTAGGAAGAGGAAAGTAATAAGGAAGCGCCGTCTGGGAAGAAATCAAGACTACGAAATCGCAAGCTCCGTCGACGACGATTGCGGCAAAGACTTCGTGCAATGTCTGGACAGCGGGATCTGTCCACTACTGCCCCTGTTGTAGAAAACAGTCGTGATCAGAAAATCTCTCAACGTCGTCAGCGATTGCGGGAACGCTTAAACGCTATGATTGACAAGTCACCCAGTGGGTCAGGTACACAATTCCTTCTTGTATGTGTGGTTGGTGCTGGTTTCGGAGGAAAATGTTTGAGAAATCTAAGCTTTTGGAAATGTAACTTGTGCAGATACACCGTGGTCGCCACAACACCGTTGCCTGAATATTGGCAGGTGCAAATCGAAGGCTTGTAAACATTTTCATAAAAAACCCCGTTCTTTCAGTATTAACTTCTAACAATGCAGGGTTTTTTTGTGTAAAATACTGTGTATTTACACAAAAAAAATTAATTTACACAGTGAAAAACTAATTTACACAACAAAATACACAGCCAAATTTTCGAAAATTTTTACAAAAAGTGCTCTGAAAAAATAGTTTTCAAGTCTTTAAGTTTTAAAAAAGCTCTAGCTTTTAACTGGGGGCTGCCGCCCCCAGACCCCCGCCTGTTTCCAATGGTTTAGAATGGTTTTCTGCATTTCTGCATCAACATGGTTATGGGTGTTTTATTCTCCTAAGTCTTAATGCTTCTACTTATACAGTTGCGCATAATTTATTTTCGTACTGCGTGCGAATATTCGTAAATAGCTAGTATTTATTCGTATTTAACTATACATATGTTTTCTGAAGCTAGTATTATTCAATATGATTTCTTGTTTATCTCTTGTATATATAATAATAAAAGCAGTCAAAGCCTAAAAATAGTTGCCATACAACCCAAGAAATATTCAATACGAAAGCTAAAGCAATACAACTTTTCAATGCCCTTTCTGCCGTTAATTTAAAAAGTTTCTCAACTTCTGGGGGGCTCCGCCCCCCAGACCCCCCTTCGTTGTATAATTGGTGTTTCTGTACTATATGGAGCCGTCCCCAGTAGCAGTTAAAGCATCGAACCTTAGTACGTGACCAGCAAGTTTGTGAAAAATTATGCCAAAAAGTTGGAAAAATAAAGAAATCGTTTCAGTAGGCGAAGTGTTTTTCAGAAATTTGAATTTGTCCAATCTTATTTTTGACATTTAATGATTTAATCTTTTTAAACATTTCCATTATGAATTCTATTGCAATTTACAAAATTTTCTCAACTTCTGGGGGCTCCGCCCCCCAGACCCCCCGCGTGGCTTCTTTCGAAATGTTACACAAGTGCAGTTGGCATAACTTTGGCTTGAATAATCCGAAAATAACATTGTAGCAAGAAAATAACGTCTAAATGTATTTTATTTTATATTACAGTTGAAAAACGACACTTTTAAATTTTACACAGCTTCAAACAAAAATACACAGTGAAATTTAAATTTACACAAGATTTACACAGGTCCGATTTTGAAAAAAACCCTGTAACAATGTAACCTATTTTGCCTTACAAAATTTGGGTCTGCAAACCACTGAATGTGCTCTGTACCGTCGCGTGCAGAC
The DNA here is from genome assembly GCA_030248195.1 of Trissonchulus latispiculum. NCBI lineage: Eukaryota > Metazoa > Nematoda > Enoplea > Enoplida > Ironidae > Trissonchulus > Trissonchulus latispiculum. Next base: position 8,944 of record JASAND010013332.1, read on the forward strand.
TGATTAAATAGAATCGTGGTTTATTTTGTTTTAGGCAGAAATTCATTTTGGGAAGCTGCCCAAAACGTATGTTAGTTTGCCTGTTTATCATGTTTATTAGACGCTGCGCAAAATGTAGAGTTCATCGAGTTTAGTAGTATGTGTGTGAAGTTTCATCCCTATATAGATATCACATATAGATACCACACATAGATATCACTTTCCATTACAAGTTGCGCCCCGCGCCGGTTATGGTGCCGATGTTTATTCCGGTTTCTCCTATTTGATGGTTGTATTCTGCATAATATTCGCCGTTTTGATGTGCTCTGCAGCGGTGGGCGAACCTAAGGAGCTATAGTGTCTAGTAGTTCCCACTAAAGAATTTAAGAATCGCAACTTTTTTGCGCCACAGCGCCGCCGCAAAGTCGGCTCAGAGCGAAAAGTGACATTTTTGTGGTCTTCGCTTAGGTGGAGCTCAGCTACGATCTGGAGCTGATTTCTGTTTACATTCGGAAATTACATAATATATATAATATATTGAACTAACTAACGGTCCAGGTTGCGTTTCTCTGTCACTTCCCTAGCGACCACAGTGGCCCGTCAAGTATGTAGAATATTTCAAAAATGGAAAATCGAAATTTCGCGCTATCTATTCAACTTTGAAGGCTCAAATCTTCCATACAATGGTTTTCTGGCACGGAGAATCGATTCCCTCAGTCATTTTTACCGTCAAACCCACCCATCTTGCTGGGCTGGTTCCACTTTGCCGTTGGAAGGTTCAAGTCGGAAACCGCTTCCTGGAGGTCCATAATAGGCTTTACTTGGCCTTCCAAAACTTTATCTGTGGGGGTTTTCTGGTGTGCCCAGCTCATTTCCGGTATTCGTTTTGCCGTCCGACCCACCCATCTTGCTGGGCTGGTTCCACTTTGCCGTCTGGAGGGTTCAGTCAGCATCCACTTCTAGGGAACTCCATAATATAGAACTGTACATAGCCTCTCAAAACTTTGTCCATAGGGGTTTTCTGGTGCCCCAAGTTCATTCCCGCTATTTGTTGCCGTTCGACTTACCTATTTTGCTGGGCTGGTTCCACTTTGCCGTTTGAAGGTAAGGGTAGTCGGGTAGGGGTCGGGTAGTAGTCAAATTTGGTATCAAATGAAAGCCCTAAGGGAGCTAAGCAACTTTTGTCCAGGAACTGCATACCCAAAGTAGCTGTAGAGCAGGGTTTTTTGGTTTTCGGATTCGGGTCAACCTTGCGTCCCGCTAAATTTAAGTTGCGTCCCGTTAAAAAATTTTGCGTCCAGGCAGAATTCTTGTTTTAGCGTGTTTTTAGTGCAAAAATTGTTTTATTTATGAAAATTACGATAATTTCTTTAGTGCAAAGCTATTTGGACTATTTAGAAAGCTGATGCTTTTTAACTGTAACGCACGATTACAGAATTACCTACCTATGCCATAGATGCGTCCAACACACACGGTGGGGGGTCTGGGTGCGGAGCCCCCTGTAGTTGAAGAATTTTTTGAAATTACAGAATAATCCGTAATGGAAATGTTTAAAAAGATTTTATTTGGCGTCTGTTGCAGATCTTAGTAATTTTCGATATCATAGGGGTCGCGGTAGCGACCCCTATAATATGAGTGAAAATGGTCGAATGACCGTGTAAAACAAGGCTGCGCAGAAGCTGCGCAGATTCCTGCGCAGATCCTGCGCAGATTATGTGCGCAAAAAATTGTACGTGTCGAGTTTAGTATGTGTGCGAAGTTTCATCCCCGTACCACTTTCCGTTAAAAAGTTGCGCCAAAAATCGCTTACGAGAGTGATGTTTTTTTTCCGGTTCTCCGCTTTGACGTCTGGTAAGGGGGTTTTGTAGCTTTAATAACAACAGATAGAAAAATTTTTGCCTATGAAAACCATATATATTCTTGGAGTACGCAACAAAAATAAGCCGATAGGCTAGTTTTTATGCCTCCCAGAGCCGGAAAAAATTTTGGCAGGGGGCCAAAATCGGCCAAAACGCTAAAATGGCCAAAAAGTATGCTTCAAAGGCGCCGTAATAAGTCAGACTGGGCTATATATGGGGCAATACTGCCTATATGGCTGAATAGGACACATATCAGGGTCGTTCAATTGCTATATGATTTTCCGGCCCTGAGCGTAATTTTTGGGTACTGGCCTGCCAAAGTTGGTGAATTTTGGGTCCAACTTTGAACTTGGTTTTTTCGCTTATTTTGCGACCTGGCAGCCTCAAGTCTTGCATACAAAGGTTTTTGCGGACGGAGAATCGATTCCCGCTATCAATTTTGCTGCCCGACTGACCCAAGTTGCTGGGCTGGTTCCACTTTGCCGTCTGGAGGGTCATGTCGGCAACCGCTACCTGGAGGCCCATACTGGGCTCTACTTGGCCTCTCAAAACTTTCTCTATAGGGGTTTTCTGGTGCGCCCAGCTCATATCCGGTGTCCGTTTTGCCGTCCGACTCATCCATCTTGCTGGGCTGTAACCACTATGTCTTCTGGAGGGACAAGTCGGCAACCGTTTCCTGGAGCGTCCATACTAGGCTCTACTTGGCCTCTCAAAACTTTCTGTATAGGGGTTTTCTGGTGCGCCCAGCTCATTTCCGGTGTCTGTTTTGGTCAAATGTACAACGCACCCATTTTGCTGAGCTGGCTCCACTTGACCTTCTGAGGGGTCAGGTCGGTAAGGGGTCAGGCTGGTCAAAAATGAAATTTTTCAAAAGTGGTCAAATTTGGTACCAAATGAAAGCCCTAAGTGAGCTGAGCAACTTTTGTCATAGAATTGCATGCTCGAAATGGCTGTAGCGTGCTGTGGTGGGGTGGGGTGGGGACTTAGGCGATTTTCGGTCAAAAATGAAATTTTTCAAAAGTGGTCAAATTTGGTACCAAATGAAAGCCCTAAGTGAGCTGAGCAACTTTTGTCATAGAACTGCATGCTCAACGTGGCTATAGAGTGCTGTGGTGGGGTGGGGTGGGGACTTAGGCGATTTTGGGTCAAATATGAAATTTTCCAAAAGTGGTCAAAATAGTATCTGCTTGCGCATGGTGTTCGGAACTATATTATGTTGGTTCTTTTTTGCGCATACATATGTAAAAGAATGGAAAACAAGAACCAAAAATGCTCCTTCGTCGCATGTAAAATACATATGAGTACGCTCAGGCAGGTTGTACAAACACGGAAACTAGCCTGTAAAATGCATATGAGTGGCGTTGAGGTTGTAAATTAAGGAAAACAAGTTGCAACGGCTTAACATATGAGCCTGTCCTACAACGAGGCTCATATTGGCGTCACAGTGCAGCCATCTTAAAGATCATCAGGTCATTTTATTAAAGAAAAAACGAATGAATAGACATAACATGTTAACATTGTGGCTTGAAAGAAATGGACAGAACGAAGTGAACTGCGACACCTCAAGTTGAACTGTACATGCAAGCTGATGTTTCCCGAAACACGATGGCACCTACTATTTCCGGATGCACTATAGTGCACCTACTGTATTCTCGGAACACTATGACACACTACTCTCACATACGTAATGCTTTCCCCACATGGCTCGGAGTCAGAGCGCAGAGTGGCATGCCGTATAATGCGTATGCACAGTATAATGTCTTAGCGACAAGATGTGTGAAGGACAATTTTGTAATGAAAATGTTCATTTTTCTTGCAGTAACAATTAGGGTTGGGCATCGGAAAAAAAGTCCCGGAAAAAAACGGTTTTTTTCCGTTTTTTTCCTTTTTTTCCGGAGGGTCGGAAAAAAACGGAAAAAAAGTCGAAAAAATTTAATCATTCTGGGAAGTTTTTGAACCGTTCAAATGAAAAATTTTAAAGATTTTTCTCAAATTTTGCTCCTTTTTTCCAAATTATTGGCTTTGCTTAGAGTTTGCTCTTATTTTGAAGCCCGAACTTAATTTGAAGTTTTCTTAATTTTTCATAAACTGCTCAGTTTTATGAAGTATTTTAACGAGAAACTCTATTATTATGGCTGAGAACAGACAGACCGACAGCTGTTTACTTGCATCTAAAATCCAAAGTTGTGAAAGAAAAAATTATGCACACGGAAAAATCATTTGAAAGTTGTCACTGCTCCCAGAAACTAAGGTAACAGGGAATTGTGCCCATAGTCTGTTGAAACTTCGTTTGAAAATTTTTTCAAAATTGCTTCAGTTTGGATACGTTGAAGAGCTTATAAAAGTGCTCAAATGGCGTTTACATGACGAAATATTAGTTAAGACAGACTACAAATGTTATAGAAACAAATTTTGAGACGCCCTGGCATGATTAGGACAGCGGAAAAAAAGTCGGAAAAAAACCGGAAAAAAACCGGGAAAAAAGTACTTTTTTTCCGCTCGACTTTTTTTCCGGAAAAAAACCAACCCTAGTAACAATTAATCAGCAATGGTATATAATTTATCATAAAAGAACAAACGCCTTTATCAAATGCTTTAAAAGGATGATCTCCGTGTATAAATGACGTATGCAGGGCTGCCGCGCGACCTTTCTCAGAAAAAAGAAAATAAAAAAGGAATTTTGCACCCGAAAAAAAGGAAAAAAGGAATTTGTCCGACAAAAAATAGGAAATAAAAGGAATTTTCAGACATAAATTAACAAGAACCAAAAATGCTCCTTCGTCGCATGTAAAATACATATGAGTACTCTCAGGCAGGTTGTACAAACACGGAAACTAGCCTGTAAAATGCATATGAGTGGCGTTGAGGTTGTAAATTAAGGAAAACAAGTTGCAACGGCTTAACATATGAGCCTGTCCTACAACGAGGCTCATATTGGCGTACGTATGTCATAATATAATTTGTCGATATTTGACCTTCATATAAATAGCACGTAAAGCTTTTCATTACAAAATTGTCCTTCACACACCTTGTCGCTGAGACACTGTGCATACGCATTATACGGCATGCCACTCTGCGCTCTGACTCAGAGCCATGTGGGGAAAGCATTACGTATGTGAGAGTAGTGTGTCATAGTGTTCCGAGAATACAGTAGGTGTACTATAGTGCTTCCGGAAATAGTAGGTGCCACGGTGTTTCGGGAAACATCAGCTTGCATGTACAGTTAAACTTGAGGTGTCGCAGTTCACTTCGTTCTGTCCATTTCTTTCAAGCCACAATGTTAACATGTTATGTCTATTCATTCGTTTTTTCTTTAATATGATGACCTGATGATCTTTAAGAAGGCTACTGTGACGCCAATATGAGCCTCGTTGTAGGACAGGCTCATATGTTAAGCGGTTGCAACTTGTTTTCCTTAATTTACAACCTCAACGCCACTCATATGCATTTTACAGGCTAGTTTCCGTGTTTGTACAACCTGCCTGAGCGTACTCATATGTATTTTACATGCGACGAAGGAGCATTTTTGGTTCTTGTTTACATGTCTTCCGGAAGTAAACTGTTTTCTTCTTCTTCATTAAAAAAAGGACAAAAGTAAAAATGCTCCGATGGAGCATGAAAAATACGATAGTTTTAAGCGGACCAGAAGGTTTATTACACAGGACTAGGTTTTAAAAAGTTAATGTGGGAGGGGAGGACAAATTGCAAATGACAGGAAGACTAGGTTATGAGCGCACTAATATGGACCAGTTTCGCTAGACAACCCATATTCGAGGACACTCATTCTCCACTCCGCATTTGACGTTTATTAACTTAAGCTCTAAATTCATCAGCTTTCCAGGCAGGCATGCAGGGCCGCGTTGCAAAAGATTCTCTTAAGCCTAGGAGCGCTCCTAAGTTCAGCATAGGTGCCTGGAGAATCGGGTTTCAAGAGATTTTCCTAAGCTAGGAGTTGTATCAACCACTTCTAACTTTTATCCTAAGTTGCCTAAGTTTAGGAGAAGCGCCATCTAAACTTAGAAGAAATCTTTTGAAACGGAGCTGCCAGACATCCTCCTGGGAGGGCAGCTAGGAGAATCTTTTGCAACACGGCCTTGCTTTTGAAATATTAAGCTTACTTCAAGCTTTTTACTTTTACTTTTGTGCAAAATTTGTGACAAATTTTTACTGTATAATACGTTGTATTAAGTTACTGCGTATTGTTTCAGGCAATTATTATACGAGCACAACTTATTACATAGCTGCAGTCGCAGATTTATGCTCACAAATAATCTGTAAACTGTTGCTGTGGAACTGCTGGAAAGCTGACGAATTTAGAGCTTACGTTAATAAACGTCAAATGCGGAGTGGAGAATGAGTGTCCGCGAATATGAGTTGTTCAGCGAAGCTTGTCCATATTACTGCGCTCTTGTGTCACCAATATTGCCTTTTTCATGCGTTTTCATATGAGCATTTTTATTCTTCTATATACAGTATTGTTTGTATACATTGCATATACTGTATACTGTATGTTGTTGGGCCGTTGTTTTGTTGCAGGTGGAAGTGGCTCTTGCAGCTGATCAAGGCAATGAGGATTTGCTTAAACTTCGGGAAGATCTTCGCGAGGTTATTTCGCTGACCGAAGATCTGCTGGTGGATTCTAGGGGCGAAGAACCCTCGGTGGATTCCTCAGATTTCCCTGCCTCCTCCAGTTATACCGATGATTCAAGCTCAGCGGCAAACTCTGCCGGAGGGCCGAAAAAGAGGAGAACCTTTCGCGAGGAATCGCCAACGCCTGCTTTGGCCACTAAAAAGGATTGGAAAGTATGTTGCTTGTCTACATTCAGGGTATTTTTTACCGGGGGGGGGGCGGTGGGGGCCCACCGAAATTAACCTTCCCCCCCGAAAATGCCCCCCCCCGAAATCGCCCCCTCTGGGATTTTTGCTTCCCCCCCTCCCGGGATTTTTGTTGTGTGTTGTGTGTCGGGATGGCCTAAGGCGCGGGTCAGAACTTCCGATCTTACGGTTCGATCCCCGGAGGCCACAAAGCTTTCTCGACTCTAGCCAACCCAGCTATCCATCCTTAACTGGTCGGTTAATGGGTACCACTACGGTGGGAAGGTAACAGGAGTCTGTGTAGAAGGGCCGGCCCCCCTCTTCAACAAATGCAGTCATCATTTGAGGTCACACTCCTGGCTCTACGGCTGAGAATCCGGGGATGAGCACCGGCACCCCATGTCCTGTGGCAGGACGGAGATATCTCCTGGGGTAAACCTTTTTTTACTGTTGTTTAGTGGACCACTGCCGAATGGATGCTAGTAGCAAATGTCCCGAAGAAGAGGCCCATCGTGGAGCCTCGAAACCGGTAGTGGGTTAGGGATGGTTTGACTCAGGGTGTCCTTGTTTTGATTATCATCTTATTATTATTAACAATCCTATCTTAATATGCATTAACAAAAACTTAGTCTTATTGCAGGTTGGTGATGAATGTTTGGCGATTTGGACCAAAAATGACAAATTGCATCCAGCTGTTATTAAAGAAATATCAGGAGGACATGTTACAGTCACGTTTTTAGGTAAGATTTTGGCTTTTGTACCGCGCCGACGATTTTTAGGCTAAAATATCCCAAAATGTTTTTAAAACTTGGCAATCGTTGAGTTATATGTGGAGGTCGGAATTATGGGTTGGGGGGCCTCTCCTGCAATAAAAAATAGCCTGAATTATTTGGAAGTCAACTGTTGTTGAATCAGAGATTTTGAATCCTGGGTTTTTAAGGTAAAAGTAAGTGTGGGAATGAGATGGACAAAAATTGTATAAATACAGTGAAAATGCACTACAGTTACTAGTACTAGTTACTGCTACTATGCTAAAACTTTGCTCAAAAGCGCTTAAGCTTTAGCACCAACATAAATGATGTTAGACAATGTTGGAAAAATTCCGCCTGGCGGAGCGATCCGCTGGAAATATTTGAAAATTTTCACCAACAAACCTTAAAATTTACCTTTTTCCCGGTCAGTTCTTAGTGGAGTGGAGAGGGAATTTCAGAAAGTGGGGGTGGCGCCCAGTGAGGAGGGATGTCGATTTGGGGGAGCCAAAAATGGTAGGGGGACAACCCCCTCCCCAAGTAAAATACCATCCAGCGTCCTCACCAAACTCGTTTCCGGCAGTGAAGCTGGAGCAAAAGGTGTGATCATTCCGGCTAAGCTTCTTGGTAACGCAAAGAAATAAGCTACCTATTTACAGTATATTGTTTTTGTGCGTTTTTGCGCCCTTCTCCCAGAAATCAATTCTCCTCTAGTCGTCCGTGGCTCCTCACTCCTCAGACTCGTTGGAAAAATATGGTTTTGAGCGTAAATATTTTGAAACGTTTCCAGTTTTGTTGGATTTTCCCAGTAATTTTTCCCTAGCAATTTAAGCTTTAAGTTTAAGTTTAAGCAATGTTCAGTGTTTATCTCAGTAGCAGAAATGCAAAGTCAAGGGAGGACCTTCCGCTCAGGAGTCCCTCCTCCAAAGCTTGTACCTGGGGAAAAGTCAGTTCAGCACGGGTTTTAGTTTTATCAATAATTAGGTAGTGCGCGTCAGCGCACTACCTAGAATAGGGAAAAAAAGGCGTATTGCGGCCTCTTGGAACATAGTTTCCCCTGTTGCCGGCGGAGGAGTTGAGGTAGAGCCTTCATATTTTACCAGTAGAAACCCCTTCACGAGGGGTACATGCTGTGCAAATTTGAGCAAAATCGGCCGAGCCGTTTTTGAGATATGACAGATTCAATTTTTCAATGCACGACTTTCTCTCCATTTCCCCCCCCCCCCCCTAGGGGTCGGAGGTCTTAGATTTCCTATACCATATGGGGTTTTTTTTGAACAACTTTTTCCCCATTTTTGGGGAAATGAGTATGGAGTAGGTAGGGCCCCCCCCATAGGTCTGTGTACATAGCAGGATTTCGATTTTTTCGGAGATAGTTTTTTTCAAAAATGGTCAATCCTTCTGTTCAAGTAAACTTGAACTGGGGCAGGCCGATGGGTCTGAGGTTCGCCGTGGAGCATGGCCCCATGGTCTAGATTGCCATGGGGTATATGAATTTTGGATCTGTCCCCTGTAGTTTTCTGGCCGGGGGTCACTAGTTAACGTGTAAAAGGGGGGGTGTGGGCCTACGGAGTAGGCAGCCCTATACATAAGAGCTGCTGGGCTGAGGTTTCGTATTCGAATAGGAACCCCTATATGGTGAATCTAAAGGGCCCATTAGTTTCGCTGTAGGACCTATCCATGTGGCTGGGGGGCACCCTGATGGTGGTGGGCCCTACCGTGACGCAACTCCAACTTTAACCTCTTCTACACAGATATCTACAGTGAGCAGGTCTCTCTTATTTGGGGTTTGGGGTGGGGTGCGGGGGCACTACAGCGTAGACTATAGTAGGTTTCGCCCGGACCCCTGTGGCTCCCTGGCCAGAGGTCCGGACCGTGGACCATGCCCAAAATGGCCAAAAATCGATTTTTTCAAAAGTGGCCAAGTTTGGTATCAAATGAAAGCCCTTGGTGAGGCGAACATTTTTTGTCATTGGAGGACCCCTCCAAAGTGGCCCCAGTGGCCTGTGGCGCCCTGACCAGGGTCCGGACCGGTCCAAAATGACCAAAAATCGATTTTTCCAAAAGTGGCCAAGTTTGGTATCAAATGAAAGCCCTTGGTGAGGCGAACATTTTTTGTCATTGGAGGACCCCTCCAAAGTGGCCCCAGTGGCCTGTGGCGCCCTGACCAGGGTCCGGACCGGTCCAAAATGGCTAAAAATCGATTTTTCCAAAAGTGGCCATGTTTGGTATCAAATGAAAGCCCTTGGTGAGGCGAACATTTTTTGTCATTGGAAGACCCCTCCAAAGTGGTCCCAGCGGCCTGTGGCGCCCTGGCCAGGGTCCGGACCGGTCCAAAATGGTCAAAAACCGATTTTTCCAAAAATTTCCAACTTTGGTATCAAATGAAAGCCCTTGGTGAGGGGAACATTTTTTCTCATTGGAGGACCCCTCCAAAGTGGTCCCAGCGGCCTGTGGCGCCCTGGCCAGGGTCCGGACTGGTCAAAATTGATTTTTTAAAAAAATTACAAGTTTGGGATCAAATGAAAGCCCTTGGTGAGGCGAACATTTTTTCTCATTGGAGGACCCCTCCAAAGTGGCCCCAGTGGCCTGTGGCGCCCTGACCAGGGTCCGGACCGGTCCAAAATGGCTAAAAATCGATTTTTCCAGAAGTGGCCATGTTTGGAATCAAATGAAAGCCCTTGGTGAGGCGAACATTTTTTGTCATTGGAAGACCCCTCCAAAGTTGTCCCAGCGGCCTGTGGCGCCCTGGCCAGGGTCCGGACCGGTTCAAAATGGTCAAAAATCGATTTTTCCAAAAATTTCCAACTTTAGTATCAAATGAAAGCCCTTGGTGAGGGGAACATTTTTTCTCATTGGAGGACCCCCCAAAGTGGTCCCAGCGTCCTGTGGCGCCCTGGCCAGGGTCCGGACTGGTCAAAAATCGATTTTTTAAAAAATTCCAAGTTTGGGATCAAATGAAAGCCCTTGGTGAGGCGAACATTTTTTCTCATTGGAGGACCCCTCCAAAGTGTTCCCAACGGCCTGTGGCGCCCTGACCATGGTCCGGACTGGTCGAAAATCGATATTTAAAAAAATTTCCAAGTTTGGTATCAAATGAAAGCCCTTGGTGAGGGGAACATTTTTTCTCATTGGAGGACCCCTCCAAAGTGGACCCAGCGGCCTGTGGCGCCCTGGCCAGGGTCCGGACTGGTCCAAAACGGCCAAAAATCGATTTTTCAAAAAGTGGCCAAGTTTGGTATCAAATGAAAGCCCTTTATATAATTGTTATAATGTGTGATTTTTTTATAAGATTGATTTGTGATTGTGTAATAGGTTTGATGTTATAGATATAATATGGATTTAGATGTTATTGAGGACGAAGGACTGAAAAAATTAATGAAATTCGGAGCTAAATTCAGAATTCCTAAAAATTTAAATTATGGAGATGTAAGGAAATCTTTTTGTGCAGGTTTAGAAGATTTTATTAACAAAAATTGCTTGAAGTTTAACGTACCGGCGTACGAATTTCAGGCATGGAAGATACTTGTTACTAACAGATTTAATAGCATGCTAAATTACGAAGCTCAGAATTCTACTAAACTCTCTTATTTTAGATTGGATCAGCAAATAATTAAGAAGATTCACAACAAATTCGTTATTACTACTGTTGATAAAGCATCTCATAACTTTGCTGTAATCTGCAAAAAATTTTATGTTAGCAAGTTACTAGATGAAGTTGGATTTAACCGAACTAATCAGACTTACCAAATTGTTAATACTGAATGTGTGAATGTCATAAGAAATCAGATCTCTTATTCAGAACGGTATGGTATTCCTGCAACACAAAATTTTACGTTGCCTTTCATGCAAATTATACCTAAATTTCATAAAAATCCGATCGGATTCAGAACTATTATAGCAGCAAAAACTGCATGTACCAAGCCAGTTTCAATTAGGCTGGGTAACGCATTAAAACTTATTCAAAACTCAATCAAATCTTACTGCAACGCTATTTCGAGATACAGAAGATTTTGCAAACCATTCTGGGTAATTGACAATAATAGAGATATAATTAACGATTTAAATAAGCTAAATAAACGTAATAACTGTAAATCTGTGTATACTTACGATTTTGGACAGCTGTATACTAACCTACAACATGCAGACATTCTATCATGTATGAAAAATGTTATTGCACTGGGATTTGGTAAATCTGGGCGAAAGATAATAATACATGAAAAATCTGCAAATTGGGGTAATCATTCCAAAAAAGGAATCGTGGTTAATCAAACCGACTTGTATGAAATGTTAGAATGGCTAATAAGTAACTCGTATTTCACTGTTGGGAATCTCCTATGCAAACAGGTAATAGGGATTCCTATGGGCACTAATGCTGCACCTTTTATTGCTAATTTAGTGTTATTTGATTATGAATATAGATTTATAATGGATCGACTTAAAGCAGAAGACTATGGTATTGTAGAAAACCTAAGGTATACTTATAGATATATTGATGATATAACAACTGTGGGTGATAAAAAAGTTTTTGATGAACAAAACCCAAATATTTATCCTAACTCTCTTACACTTAATAAAGTTAACTCGGATCCTCGTCAAGCAGATGTTTTAGACATTAATATATCTATTGACAATAGTGGTAAATTTGTTACTGATGTGTTTGATAAAAGAGATAACTTTCCATTTAAAACCCTAATGTTGCCACATGCTTGTAGCAATGTTAGTAAGAGTTGTCTCTATAATGTGGTAATGGGGGAAATTAATAGATATGGAAATATATGTAATGTATATGATAATTTTATACGTAAGTCTGTAAAACTGATAGCATTGGCTACCAGTCAAGGGTATGAGGTAGACCAACTGAAGCTGGCAGTTCGAAAATCTGTTAAAAGGCATAAATTTGACGTAAAGTTCAACAAGAATGTGTCCGCAATATGTAGCAGCATATTTATGTTGCATGTTAACTAACTAGCACGTGTGAATGGGACCACAGGGCAGAAACGACTTTTTGTACAATTTCTGGTATTTTTCCAAAAAGCCTAAAGCTGTAACTGGTAAGTCGGTACGCCACTGACGAAGCCCACCGATTACCAGTATCAGTCTGGCAGAGTGGTCAGCAAATGAGTGCACTTTAACCCGAATAAAAGTTTATGTTTACACTTTAGATACTTGCTTTATCAACTGGCCGTATATATTATATTATGGTTATGAATTTCTTTTTCTTTTAGTTTATTGTAGGGATTCTTAGTTTTTGGAAGTTGGTAATTTGGTTTTCACTTTTTATTGGTGTAATCAAATGTGGTGGCGGTCATGAAATGATAGCTACAGTCTGTCACCTAAATGTATACTTGCTTTCTTCAGCTGTATAAATGTAGGTTACCCTTTTTCTTTGCTTTCTCTTGGTGAGGGGAACATTTTTTCTCCTTGGAGGACCCCTCCAAAGTGGACCCAGCGGCCTGTGGCGCCCTGACCAGGGTCCGGACTGGTCAAAAAATCGATTTTTTTAAAAAATTCCAAATTTGGTATCAAATGAAAGCCCTTGCTGAGGCGAACATTTTTTGTCATTGGAGGACCCCTCCAATGTGTCCCTAGCGACGACGCGACGACCCCCCCCCTCCCCGGTGGGAGTTCGGCCCCCCGTCATCCTCTTTTCCGATAACCCGTCTGTAAACGTTTTCTGATGTAGATACAATTGCGTTTTTCAAATTTCCGTACCCCACGCAGCGCGACGACCCCCCCCCCCTTGGGAGTTCGGCCCGCCGTCATCCTCTTTTCCGATAACCCGTCTGTAAACGTTTTCTAATGTAGATACAATTGCGTTATTCAAATTTCCCTACCCCACGCAGCGCTACGACCCCCCCCCCGGTGGGAGTTCGGGCCCCCGTCATCCTCTTTCTCGATAACCCGTCTGTAAACGTTTTCTGATGTAGAAACAATTGCGTTTTTCAAATTTTCCGCACCCCACGCAGCGCGACAACCCCCCCCCCGGTGGGAGTTCGGCCCACCGTCATCCTCTTTTCCGATAACCCGTCTGTAAACGTTTTCTGATGTAGATACAATTGCGTTATTCAAATTTCCCTACCCCACGCAGCGCGACGACCCCCCCCCCGGTGGGAGATCGGGCCCCCTTCATCCTCTCTCTCGATAACCCGTCTGTAAACGTTTTCTGATGTAGATACAATTGCGTTTTTCAAATTTCCCTACCCCACGCAGCGCGACGACCCCCCCCCCCGGTGGGGGTTCGGGCCCCCGTCATCCTCTTTCTCGATAACCCGTCTGTAAACGTTTTCTGATGTAGATACAATTGCGTTTTTCAAATTTCCGGTCCCCACGCAGCGCCCCCCCCCCCCCCGGTGGGAGTTCGGCCCCCCGTCATCCTCTTTTCCGATAACCCGTCTGTAAACGTTTTCTGATGTAGATACAATTGCGTTTTTCAAATTTCCCCACCCCACGCAGCGCGACAGACCCCCCCCCCGGTGGGAGTTCGGGCCCCCGTCATCCTCTTTCTCGATAACCCGTCTGTAAACCTTTTCTGCTGTAGAAACAATTGCGTTTTTCAAATTTCCCCACCCCACGCAGCGCAACAGACCCCCCCCGTGGGAATTCGGCCCCCGTCATCCTCTTTTCCGATAACCCGTCTGTAAACGTTTTCTGATGTAGAAACAATTGCGTTTACCAAATTTCCGTACCCCACGCAGCGCGACGACCCCCCCCCCCGGTGGCAGTTCGGCCCCCCGTCATCCTCTTTTCCGATAACCCGTCTGTAAACGTTTTCTGATGTAGATACAATTGCGTTTTTCAAATTTCCCCACCCCACGCAGCGCGACATACCCCCCCCCCGGTGGGAGTTCGGGCCCCCGTCATCCTCTTTCTCGATAACCCGTCTGTAAACCTTTTCTGCTGTAGAAACAATTGCGTTTTTTCAAATTTTCCGTACCCCACGCAACGCGACGACCCCCCCCCCCCGGTGGGAATTCGGCCCCCGTCATCCTCTTTTCCGATAACCCGTCTGTAAACGTTTTCTGATGTAGATACAACTGCGTTTACCAAATTTCCGTACCCCACGCACCGCGACGACCCCCCCCCCCGGTGGGAGTTCGGCCCCCCGTCATCCTCTTTTCCAATAACCCGTCTGTAAACTTTTCTGATGTAGATACAATTGCGTTATTCAAATTTCCCTACCCCACGCAGCGCGACGACCCCCCCCCCCCGGTGGGAGTTCGGCCCCCGTCATCCTCTTTTTCGATAACCGGTCTGTAAACGTTTTCTGACGTAGAAGCAATTGCGTTTTTTCAAATTTTCCGTACCCCACGCAGCGCGACGACCCCCCCCCCCTCGGTGGGCGTTCGGCCCCCCGTCATCCTCTTTTCCGATAACCCGTCTGTAAACGTTTTCTGATGAAGAAACAATTGCTTTTTTTCAAATTATCCAAAACCCACGCACCGCGACGACCCCACCCTCCCCGGTGGGTGTTCGGCCCCCCTCATCCTCTTTCTCGATAACCCGCCTGTAAACGTTTTCTGATGTAGAAACAATTGCGTTTTTCAAATTTTCCGTACCCCACGCAGCGCGACGACCCCCCCCGGTGGGAGTTCGGCCCCCCGTCATCCTCTTTCTCGATAACCCGTCTGTAAACGTTTTCTGATGTAGAAACAATTGCGTTTTTTCAAATTTTCCGTACCCCACGCAGCGCGACGACCCCCCCCCCCGGTGGGAGTTCGGCCCCCCGCTGTGTTTTTTTTTCGTCGAAACTTTTTGCGAACTTTTACGCAGTCCTCCAAAATTTTTTGCGGAACTTCGCAAAAAAATTGCGAAATTTATATTTTTTAGTTTTGCAATGATAACTAATGATTTTATTGATTTGTTGTATTTGACGCATTTTTAACATTTACGATAGTATAACCAAGTTATATGCAACTATTTTTCAAAGTCGAAGCTTATATGTGTGTTTTTGACAAGATATAAAGTTACAGGTGAAAATGGGGGGTCTGGGGCGGAGCCCCAGAAGCTGAGAAAATTTTGTAAACTGTAAAAACTCTTATAGAACACTAAATTTTGATTTCGGAGCAGAAAATCAAAGCTGCCAAAGGGAAAAATTAGTATAAAATTTGGTTTGGGACATTTATATAAACATTTTAAAATTAAAAGCAGATAGAAAGATTTGGAAAAATAGTAAAAATAGAAAGACAGAGCAATCATAATGAAGCACAACGCCAAGATAACACGATTTAAAAATGGGGCGGGTGAAGCCTCCAGCAAAAGTAGATGTTTCGGAAAATTCAAGCTTGAAAATCTATTTTTTCGAGCGATTTAGAAAGATTTTGGGTTATTCTTGTGCACTTTGGTTAAACAGGTTATTACGTATGTATATATGTAGTGTTATCCACGATTTGTTCAACAAATGCTACTTCAGAGTGGTTATCATCTTACTAGAGTGGTTCTATGTGTACGCGTGTACTTTTATTTTTAGGTATTTTGGAAATTAGTTTTGGAAAATATTTTTTGGATAGCTTTCACTACAAAGCATTCTACATATTGGACAAGAGTCCTATCATAAGACTGAAAGGTGTGTACAATAGAGAAATATGGTGGATGCTTTCACTCAAGCATTCTACATATCTCGGACAAGAGTCCTATCATAAATGAAAGTGTGTCAATGAGAAATATGCGAGGCGCGAATTTTGAAATTTTCTGCAAAAAGTACGGAAACGTGGATTTATTATCAGAAATAGTTGAAAATTTCTACTCGAGGCCAAAATTTTTGCGGAACTTTACGCAGAGCTCAAAAAAGTTGGGAATTTTCAAAAAAAGTGGGATTTCGCGTTTTTTTGCAAAAACCAGCCCCCCGTCATCCTCTTTTCCGATACCCGTCTGTAAACGTTTTCTGATGAAGAACAATTGCGTTTTTAAATTTTCCGTACCCCGCGCAGCGCGACGACCCCCCGGTGGCAGTTCGGCCCCCGTCATCCTCTTTTCCGATAACCCGTCTGTAAACGTTTTCTGATGTAGATACAATTGCGTTTTTCAAATTTCCCCACCCCACGCAGCGCGACATACCCCCCCCGGTGGGAGTTCGGGCCCCCGTCATCCTCTTTCTCGATAACCCGTCTGTAAACCTTTTCTGCTGTAGAAACAATTGCGTTTTTTCAAATTTTCCGTACCCCACGCACCGCGACGACCCCCCCCCGGTGGGAATTCGGCCCCCGTCATCCTCTTTTCCGATAACCCGTCTGTAAACGTTTTCTGATGTAGATACAACTGCGTTTACCAAATTTCCGTACCCCACGCAGCGCGACGACCCCCCCCCCGGTGGGAGTTCGGCCCCCCGTCATCCTCTTTTCCGATAACCCGTCTGTAAACTTTTCTGATGTAGATACAATTGCGTTATTCAAATTTCCCTACCCCACGCAGCGCGACGACCCCCCCCCCCGGTGGGAGTTCGGCCCCCCGTCATCCTCTTTTTCGATAACCGGTCTGTAAACGTTTTCTGACGTAGAAGCAATTGCGTTTTTTCAAATTTTCCGTACCCCACGCAGCGCGACGACCCCCCCTCGGTGGGCGTTCGGCCCCCCGTCATCCTCTTTTCCGATAACCCGTCTGTAAACGTTTTCTGATGAAGAAACAATTGCTTTTTTTCAAATTATCCAAAACCCACGCACCGCGACGACCCCACCCTCCCCGGTGGGTGTTCGGCCCCCCTCATCCTCTTTCTCGATAACCCGCCTGTAAACGTTTTCTGATGTAGAAACAATTGCGTTTTTCAAATTTTCCGTACCCCACGCAGCGCGACGACCCCCCCCCCCGGTGGGAGTTCGGCCCCCCGTCATCCTCTTTCTCGATAACCCGTCTGTAAACGTTTTCTGATGTAGAAACAATTGCGTTTTTTCAAATTTTCCGTACCCCACGCAGCGCGACGACCCCCCCCCCGGTGGGAGTTCGGCCCCCCGTCATCCTCTTTTCCGATAACCCGTCTGTAAACGTTTTCTGATGAAGGAACAATTGCGTTTTTGAAATTTTCCGTACCCCGCGCAGCGCGACGACCCCCCCCCCCTCCCCGGTGGGAGTTCGGCCCCCCGTCATCCTATTTTTCGATAACCCGTCTGTAAACGTTTTCTGATGTAGAAACAATTGCTTTTTTTCAAATTTTCCGTACCCCAATCAGCGCGACGACCCCCCCCCCCCGGTGGGAGTTCGACCCGTCTGTAAACGTTTTCTGATGAAGAAATAATTGCGTTTTTTCAAATTTTCCGAAACCCACGCTCCGCGACGACCCCCCCTCCAGTGGGAGTTCGGTCCCCCGTCATCCTCTTTCTCGATAACCCGCCTGTAAACGTTTTCTGATGTAGAAACAATTGCGTTTTTCAAATTTTCCATACCCCGCGCAGCGCGACGACCCCCCCCCATCCCCGGCGGGAGTTCGGCCCCCCGTCATCCTCTGTTCCGATAACTCGTCTGTAAACGTTTTCTGATGTAGATACAATTGCGTTTTTCAAATTTCCGTACCCCACGCAGCGCGACCCCCCCCCCCCCGGTGGGAGTTCGGCCCCCCGTCATCCTCTTTTCCGATAACCCGTCTGTAAACGTTTTCTGATGTAGATATAATTGCGTTTTACAAATTCCCGAACCCCACGCAGCGCGACGACCCCCCCCGGGGGGGGGGGGTCTAAGCGCTGCGTATGAGTACGGAAAATTTGAAGAAACACAATTCATCAGAAAAGTTTACAGTAAGGTGTTTCGGCAAGCGAATAGGGGGCGCCAATACCGCCGAGAATGAGAGAGAAGTCGTCGCACTGCGCGGGGTAGATGGAAAATTTGAAAAAAACGCAATTGCTTTACATCAAGAAAGTTTACAGACGGGTTATCGAGAAAGACTTGGATGACGGGGTTTTTTTTTTTTCTCCACTGGAGAGTCGTCACAGGCATCGGAAAATTTGGGAAAACCTGGTATTTCTTCATCAGAAAACGTTTTTGAGATTTAGTCCCAAAAAAAATAACAAGGGGGGGGGGGGTCGTGCCTTTGGGTGGGGTACGGAAAATTTGAAAAAAAACAAATTGTTTCTACATCAGAAAACGTTTACAGACGGGTTATCAAAAAATAGGATGACAGGGGCCGAACTCCACCGGGGAGAGTCGTCGCGCTGCAAGCCATCCTGGAAATTTCAAAAACACTGTTCCTTCATCAGAAAACGTTTACAGACGGGTTATCGGAAAGGAAGGACGAGTGAACTCCCACCGGGGGAGAGTCGTCGCGCTGCGTGGGGTACGGAAAATTTGAAAAAACGCAATTGTTTTCCATCAGTAAACGTTTACAGACGGGTTATCGAGAAAAAGAGGATGACGGGGGGCCGAACTCCCACCAGGGGGGGGGGGGTCGTCGCGCGCGTGGGCTACGGAAAATTTGAAAAACGCAATTGTTTCTACATCAGAGAAACGTTTACAGGCGGGTTATCGAGAGAAGAGGATGAGAGGGGGCCGAACACCCACCGGGGAGGTGGGGTCGTCGCGGTGCATTGGTGAACGGATAATTTGAAAAAAAGCGAAATTGTTTCTTCATCAGAAAGAAGGAAACAAACAAAAAATAAAGAAAGAGGATGACAAGGGGCCAAGACACGCCCACCGAGGGGGGGGTCGTCGCGCTGCGTGGGGTACGGAAAATTTGAAAAAACACCGATATGCTTCTTTGTACGTGTTCAGAAGCCGGTTTATCGAAAAGAGGATGACGGGGGCCGAACTCCCCACGGGGGGGGTCGTCGCGCTGCGTGAAATTTGAATAACGCAATTGTATCTACATCAGAAAATGTTTACAGACGGGTTCCAACCCATTGGAAAGAAGACCAAGGGGGCCGAACTCCACCGGAAGGAAAAAAATCCTTCTGTCGCGCTGCGTGGAATACGAAAATTTGGTAAACGCAGTTGTATCTACATCAGAAAACGTTTACAGACGGGTTATCGGAAAGAGGATGACGGGGGCCGAGATTTCGGGAAGTCGTCGCGTTGCGTGGGGTACAGCATTTGAAAAAACGCAATTGTTTCTACAGCAGAAAGGTTTACAGACGTTATCGAGGAAAGAGGATAGGCGGGGGCCCGAACTCCCACTGGGGGAAGAGGTATGTCCAGCGGTAACCTTGAAAAACGCAATTACATCAGAAAACGTTTACAGACGGGTTATCGGAAGAGGTGGCGGGGGCCAGAGCAACCACCGGGAGGGGGGGTCGTCGCTGCACGGGGTACGGAAAATTTCCCACCACCCAATTGTTCCTTCATCAGAAAACGTTTACAGACGGGTTATCGAAGAAGGATGACGAGGGGGCCTGTGTTTTTTTTTTTTGCGAGAAAAACTGCGGAATTCCGCACTTTTTGCGGAAAATTCCGCAACTTTTTTCGGACTCTGCGTAAAGTTTCGCAAAGATTTTTGGCCTCAGTGGAAACTTTCAACTATTTCTGATAGTCGATCCACGTGTTTCCGTTACTTTTTGCAGAAAATTTCAAAAATTTTCCTTCCGCATATTTCTCTATTGTACACACCTTCAATCTTATGTACTTTTCCGAGATATGTAGAATCTTTGTAGTGAAATTAAAATCTATTATAGACACCTTTCAGTCTTGTGATAGGACTCTTGTCCGATGTAGAATGCTTTAGTGAAAGCTTATCCATAAGATTATTTTCCCATAAACTAATTTCCTAAATTACCTAAAATATGAAGAAGTACACGCGTACACATAGTATCCACTCTAGTAAGATGATAACCACTCTGAAGTACGTATGCATTTGTTGAACAAAGTCATGGATATATACTTACATATATACATACGTACATAACCTGTTTAGACACCAAAGTGCACAAGAATAACCCAAAATCTTTGCTAAATCGCTCGAAAAAATAGATTCTCAAGCTTGAAACTTACGAAACATCTAGCTTTTGCTGGAGGCTATAGCCCCCAGTTTTTTAATTCATGTTTTTATCTTGGCGTTGTGCTTCATTATGAGTTATCTGTTCTTTCTATTTTTTATATTTTTTCGAAATCTTTCTATCACTTTTAGTTTTAAGATGTTGTATATAAATGTTCCCAAACCAAATTTTATACTAATTTTCCCTTTGGCAGCTTTGGATTTTTCTGGCTGCCGAAATCAAAATTTTGAGTGTTTCTATTAAGGAGTTTTTTACAGTTTTACAAAATTTTCTCAGCTTCTGGGGGGCTCCGCCCCAGACCCCACATTTTCACCTGTAACTTTATATTCTTGTCAAAAACACACATATATATGCTTCGACTTTGGAAAAATAGTTGCATATAACTTGGTTATACTATTCGTTAAATGTTAAAAATGCGTTCAAATACAACATAATCAATAAAATTCATTAGTTATCATTGCAAAACTAAAAAATATAAATTTCGCAATTTTTTTGCGAAGTTCCGCAAAAAATTTTGGAGGACTGCGTAAAAGTTCGCAAAAAGTTTCGACGAAAAAAAAACACAGCGGGGGGCCGACCCCCCACCGGGGGGGGGGTCGTCGCGCTGCGTGGGGTACGGAAAATTTGAAAAAACGCAATTGTTTCTACATCAGAAAACGTTTACAGACGGGTTATCGAGAAAGAGGATGACGGGGGGCCGAACTCCCACCGGGGGGGGGGTCGTCGCGCTGCGGGGGGTGCGAAAAATTTTAAAAAAACAAAAAGAGGGAGGGGGAAAAAAACGCAATTGTTTCTACATCAGAAAACGTTTACAGGCGGGTTATCGGTAAAGAGGATGAGGGGGGGCCCAACCCCCCCCGGGGGGGGGGGTCGTCGCGCTGCGTGGGTTTCGGATAATTTGAAAAAAAGCAATTGTTTCTTCATCAGAAAACGTTTACAGACGGTTTATCGGAAAAGAGGATGTCGGGGGCCGAAGCGTGGGGTACGGAAAATTTGAAAAAACGCAATTGTTTCTACATCAGAAAACGTTTACAGACCGGTTATCAAAAAAGAGGATGACGGGGGGCCCGAACTCCCACGGGGGGGTCGTCGCGCTGCGTGGGGTACTGAAATTTGAAAAACGCAATTGTATCTACATCAGAAAACGTTTACAGACGGGTTATCGGAAAAGAGGATGACGGGGGCCGAACTCCCACCGGGGGGGGGGGGGAGGTCGTCGCGCTGCGTGGGGTTCGGAAATTTGATAAACGCAGTTGTATCTACATCAGAAAACGTTTACAGACGGGTTATCGATATTGAGGATGAAGGGGGCCCGAACTCCCACCGGGGGGGGGGGTCGTCGCGCTGCGTGGGGTAGGGAAATTTGAATAACGCAATTGTATCTACATCAGAAAACGTTTACAGACGGGTTATCGGAAAAGAGGATGACGGGGGGCCGAACTCCCACCGGGAGGGGGGGGGGGTCGTCGCGCTGCGTGGGGTACGGAAATTTGGTAAACGCAATTGTATCTACATCAGAAAACGTTTACAGACGGGTTATCGGAAAAGAGGAAGACGGGGACCGAATTCCCACCGGGGGGGGGGGGGGTCGTCGCGCTGCGTGGGGTACGGAAAATTTGAAAAAACGCAATTGTTTCTACAGCAGAAAAGGTTTACAGACGGGTTATCGAGAAAAAGAGGATGACGGGGGCCCGAACTCCACCGGGGGGTACGTCGCGCTGCGTGGGGTGGGGAAATTTGAAAAACGCAATTGTATCTACATCAGAAAACGTTTACAGACGGGTTATCGGATAAGAGGATGACGGGGGCCCGAACTCCCACCGGGGGGGGGGGGTCTGTCGCGCTGCGTGGGGTGGGGAAATTTGAAAAACGCAATTGTATCTCCAAAAGAAAACGTTTACAGACGGGTTATCGGAAAAGAGGATGACGGGGGGCCGAACTCCCACCGGGGGGGGGGTCGTCGCGCTGCGTGGGGTACGGAAATTTGAAAAACGCAATTGTATCTACAGCAGAAAACGTTTACAGACGGGTTATCGAGAAAGAGGATGACGGGGGCCCGAACTCCCACCGGGGGGGTCTGTCGCGCTGCGTGGGGTAGGGAAATTTGAAAAACGCAATTGTATCTACATCAGAAAACGCTTACAGACGGGTTATCGAGAGAGAGGATGAAGGGGGCCCGATCTCCCACCGGGGGGGTCGTCGCGCTGCGTGGGGTAGGGAAATTTGAATAACGCAATTGTATCTACATCAGAAAACGTTTACAGACGGGTTATCGGAAAAGAGGATGACGGTGGGCCGAACTCCCACCGGGGGGGGGGGGGGGGGCGTTGCGCGGCGGGGGGGACGGAAAATTTTAAAAACGCAAATTTTTATTCATAAGAAAACGTTTATATACAGACGGGTTATCGAGAAAGAGGATGACGGGGGCCCGAACTCCCACGGGGGGGGGGTCGTCGCGCTGCGTGGGGTAGGGAAATTTGAATAACGCAATTGTATCTACATCATACCTGGGCAGACTTTTTCTCGGACGGGGGGTGGAAATCCGGTGCGTTTTCCTCAAAATGGGTACTGTATGTTTTGGTGCGTAATTTGAGACCACAAGCTTTTATTTGAAAAGAAAAATAACACTGTGGATAGTCGATTGTCTATTTACAGTACGCTGTGGTCATTCAATTATTTAACCTAATGTCAGGGTATTTTTTAGGCATTTTGGGGGGGGGGGGAGCTTCCCGGGGGTAGTGTTTGAGGCCTGCCGGCTTAAGCCAGCCGCCGGCCAACGACTTTCGCTCGCCGGCCAGCCGCCGGCTACCGGCCGGCCGGCCGGCCGCCGGCTGTGATGCAAATCAACAGTCAGAAATTTACAATTTAGAGCAACTAAGTTTAAAATGAACTCCAAGTTTGGGTTTTGTCTGGTTCGTGTAATCAGTGCACACTGCCAACTACATTTTTCTAATATAACACCCGAAAAACAATATCTTAGCAGTCATTATAGCTACAATGTAAACTGCTCCAGGCCGGTAGCCGGCCGGCCTACGGGCTCACCGGCGCCGGCCGGCCGGCCGAATGGTACGGCCGGGCCGGCCGTCGGCCGGCCGGCCTCAAACACTACACGGGGGGGAAGAAACTTCGGGAGGAAGATTTTTTGTAAAAATGAGTATTTTTTGGCGTATTTTATACGTAGAGGCATTAAAAGTTCCCAAAAATACCAGGATTTAAGCTAAAATTAGCCATTTTAACGAAAAAATCTCTGGCGAAGCCGGAAAATTTTTGAAAATTGCCTGTTTTGGCAAAAATTTGGGCTCTCAAAAAATCCCGGGGGCGATTACGGGGGGAAGGCATTTGGGGGGGAAGGTCAATTTCGGGCGTGGACCCGCCCACAAAAACGTCGTCGGGCGTCGCACAAAAACAATTGCTATATACGTCACGAACCCCCTGACGTAAAAACATGATTGAAAACCATGGAAACAAAGCGATTGTCTGAGGGCGGCAGCCCCAGCTAAAAGCTAAAGCCTTTTCGAACATGAAAGACTTGAAACCTTTTGTCAGAGCACTTTAACAAACATTTTCTACCTTTTTCCTGTGCATTTTGTTGTGTAAATTTGTTTTTCACTGTGCAAACTAAATATTTTGTGAAAATAATCAATGTTTGACACAAAAGCCCTAAAGTCAAATTCGGTGCGTCACAGGCCGAATCTGGTGCGTCGGTAAGCCAAATTCGCTGCTTCAGAGGACGAATCCGGTGCGTCGGTAAGCCAAATTCGATGCGTCTGAGGCCGAATCCGGTGCGTCGGTAAGCCAAATTCGATGCGTCAGAGGCCGAATTCGGTGCGTCGGTAAGCCAAATTCGATGCGTCAGAGGACGAATCCGGTGCGTCGGTAAGCCAAATTCGGTGCGTCAAAGGCCGAAACTGGAGCGTAGGTAAGCCAAATTCGCTGCGTCAGAGGACGAATCCGGTGCGTTGGGAAGCCAAATTCGATGCGTCACAGGCCGAATATGGTGCGTCGGTAAGCCAAATTCGCTGCGTCAGAGGACGAATCCGGTGCGTCGGTAAGCCAAATTCGATGCGTCAGAGGCCGAATCCGGTTCGTCGGTAAGCCAAATTCGCTGCGTCAGAGGACGACACCGGTGCGTCGGTAAGCCAATTTCGGTGCGTCACAGGCCGAATCTGGTGCGTCGGTAAGCCAAATTCGCTGCATCAGAGGACGAATCCGGTGCGTCGGTAAGCCAAATTCGATGCGTCAGAGGCCGAATCCGGTGCGTCGGTAAGCCAAATTCGCTGCGCCAGAGGACGAATCCGGTGCGTCGGTAAGCCAATTTCGGTGCGTCACAGGCCGAATCTGGTGCGTCGGTAAGCCAAATTCTCTGCATCAGAGGACGAATCCGGTGCGTCGGTAAGGCTATTTCGGTGCGTCAGTGACCACATCCGGTGTGCAGATAGGTCAAATCAGTTGCGTGCTTGTATGCTAACAAATTTGGTGTGTTGACAAGTCAAAACTGTGTGGAGATTGAAGAAACTAATTTGTGGCAACAGATGGGTAAATAAGTTAAATTTTGCTTCGCGTCCAAATCTTCAAAAAATCATGTAGGTATCATTTTGGTGCGTCAATTCTTCCAAGAAATCATATAGGTATCATTTCGGTGCGTATGTGGGACCTGGGGTGGCCACCCCCCGTCCACCCCCCCATTGCCCAGGTGTGCTCACGAAGCCCTACAAGAGGCAGCGCTGGTTAATAAAGAAAGGTACGATCTGAGAGCTTCACCTGTTGAGTATAAGCCAGGTACCCTGGTTATGCTCAATATTGAAAATAAGAATGTACCTACAGGTTTGAGTAAGAAGTTACGGCCTAAATACGAAGGACTTTATCGGGTTTGGACAAGATTTCTGTAACGAATTATCGTATTGCTAGCACTAACGGGTTAAGTGACCCGGTGGTGGTTAACATCAATTATTAAAGCCTTTTCTGGATGCCCCAGTCAAATTGCCAGTTGTGACACTGTAGGCAACCTACAGTGTACGTAATTTGCAGCACTAGTGTCTGTAATAGGCCTTGTGTAACGCAAGTGCCCTTGCAACTGTATAGTAAGGTGTGTTAATTTTCTTTTAAGGAATTCCTATTTTTGTATCACCTAGGGTTTTATTTCTAACAATTGGTGTTTGCATTATACGTGTTGCATAACCCTTTGAATAGGGTGGGGTTTAAATTTCCTAATGTGGCCTCCTTTATGATTCATTATTTGCGGTGTAAAGTGGGGTTTTCTTTTCAATTTAATTTTATTTTAACCTCGTGACTTATGGCTGTAAAATCTAGCCATAGGTCTTCTCTCCTTCTCTCTCTCTTATCTACCCTAACAGGGGGATTCTCTTATTTTTACTTTTAAATTTACCTATGGGTTTTTTTCATTTAACTCAAAGGGATTGTCTTTCGTTGTAAATTGCTAAGGGGGTCCTATCATATCTTTCTATCTACATAGTGTATGCTTTAGTGTATACGCTGGGTGTGTGTGTATGTATGCCTTTAACCCGTGTATGTGTAGTGCTATTTCTTTTCTCCCTTTACGTAGGCTAACTGTAGGTAGGTCACCTTCTTCCGAGTGTGTAGTTTTCTTTCCCTTTTTTCTATTTTTCCTATCACACTTATCATGCTTTCACCTTCTGTTAGTTTTTGCACTTTTTTCTGAGGCTTATTTTAGATTCTAGTGGCTGCTTGAATGCTTGGTTGAGGGTTTTCAGTGGACGGGCGCATGAGTGCGGGGTCCAAATCAAGGACTGCCCGTCAGCTGGAATTTACTGAAATGGTGTTTAATTCATGGGGATTTTTCCTTACAGAACTTGGCTGCGGGATGGTCACAATGAGGCTGCCTTGTTGTGCTCATCCGCCTGGACCACTGAAGTTAGGATTATTAGTATAGGCCAACGCTTGCTTTACCACATGTTAACCGTGTGATGCTTTTATAATTTCAGATTTAATTTGTGCGTGTGATTTGATCTCTTATATTACGAATAGTGCCTTATTCTGCTTGAAGAACAATTTGGTAGTCAGCGATTTGGATCACCTCATTCATTATTAGACAACTCATCGCCGACTAACTGCTTGCTGTGATTTTACTAGAGCTACTCGCTCCATTTTTGAGTCATCTGATTGCCCCAGTGCATGGGCAATCAATTTTCGTTTCGGGTGCAGAAAGACTTTCCAGACCTGTCCCGAGAGACCCCGGCGATCTTAACGATTTGGACGAATATCCGATCCCAAACCAGCGTTTTTGGGACGTCGTAACACTCATGGACAGATCGGAAGAAGAAAAGCCTCCCGATGAGGAAATGGATCAGCAGCCCGGTCCGAGTCAACGGCCGGCGGCGACCGCAGGGGCTGGCGATGGTCAGCAACAACAGAGCTTTGACGTCACTGATATATTAGGAATTTCTACCACGCGCGCATCAGACCTGCCAGCGACTGGCACGCCTGGTAGTGAACCGGATCAACAGGTACCCACTGGCGACCAGGGGTCCAACAGATAAAGGAGTGTGGATAGTGTGGATATCCAACAGATAAAGGTCATCCTCAAGCGAGCTGTTACCCCTGGTTTCCCTAGTCCAGCATCAGTATTGTCCGACCCTGGCGACCAGCTTATTCTCCCTACCCCCCCCGCCACCTCCAGTGAGCGAACCACAACCTGGCCCGAGCCAGGCTGCAGTTAGTGCCAGTCGATCTATTCAGAGCTTGCTAGATCCTACGACAAATCCTGGCCCGTTGACCAGAACCGCGACGGTTCCTGGGGGGCTTAATTTGCTGGGACTGGCGGCCTCATCGGCGTTACAGCAGGAAGAGCAGCAACAAGCTGCGTCGCCAGCACAGATGGACACTTCAGATAAGGAGGAAACTTCGTCACAGCTCGAGCGCGACGCTAGAGCACGGGCTGGCGCCGATTACGAGGATGTATCAGACGAAGAAAAGGAGTCGGCGGAAGATTTGTTTTCAGAGGAAAACCAGCCGGCAGGTCAGGAGGACGACGCTGCCTCCGATGATATACGTATCCTGGAGGAGGTTCATGGGGATGCAGAGGTGGTAGAAGGGCAGCAACAAGGTATGGACATTGATCAGGCAGCTGCTGCCGTGGCCAAGGCCGCCATTGCAGGGGGTTACATGGTGCCACCCGCACAAGCGGGCGTGGTACCTCCAGTTCCACAGCTTCGCCCTATAGCAACGGAACTGGATCGTCTGGACCCATTCCGCAGGGAAGACTACGAGCGACTCGAGGTCCATTTGCAAGTCTATACGGACGCGCTGCTGCGTCACCGCCAGTTCGGCGTTGAGGCACTAGGGGAAGAATATGAAACGGCAGCGCTGGCGTTGGGTGCTATGCTAACGGAACAACTGACGGGCTTGCCGGTCCCACGTCCGAACTTCGCTAACATCCGATTACACGATAATGACGACGACAATACCTTTGTGATCGACTCACTGGGTCGCTTTTTCTATCTTTTACCGGATTTGATCACTCTTCTAGGTGAAGCCCCGCTCGTAGCTTTTGATGTGGAAGGGGGTAACGACATTCAGTTCGCAGTGCCGCAAGACGGAACGGTTACTATGCTGCAGTTCATGGGCCCCGTAGGCCAAGTCCCAGGGTACCGTCGACCGGTGACCTTTGTTATCATCGTAGCGTACATCTTGGCCCAACTGAAGGACTTTGGGCCTTTTCTCTAGCTGCTGGAGTTCTTAACGGATGCTAGTTTGCAAGCCCGTTGGGGCTCAGTGGATATTAAAGCCGACGGTTTACGTTTGGCTCGAGCCTATGGCCTTCAGCGATTAGAACATCAGCTAGTAGAGGTCCAGGAATATTGGATTAATGCTTGGAACCTGCGACGCTCCAGCCAATATCGTGACTTGAATTACCAGAGCGACCTACGCCCTCCCGATCCCTATGTGCGGGATCGTTATGGGTTTATTAATAGTACAGGCGCGGGTTTAAGACGGATGGCGGGTATTTGTTCAGTCCCTAACCCGAAGTTGAAGCGTTGTTGCACCCGTGGCATCCCTGTGGTTCCTCATGAAGGGGACTTCAGGGTCGACCCACCCCGGACCAAGAGCAGTTCCAACAAATGATTCATCAACGCCTGCTGCCTACGGATGATGTTCCGGATACGGATGTACCTCGAACACGGCCTTTGTGGTCATTCAGCTTCCACATGGGACAGAACATCAACGTGATCCACCCGCTGCGGGAGGCGATTTATCAGCGGTTTTTGGTTTTTATGCGAGCATGGACCAGATGGCGATTCCAACCGCGTATCCTACCTGCCATTGACTGGCGTCGGGTTAGGGTCTCACAGGATGGCAGATATCACGCTATGGACCCAGACAGGCCACAGGATCAGGTCGAACCGCAACCAAATGCGGAACTAGTGGAACAGTTGAATGCGGCGGGAGCCCGGAGAGTTCAGGAATACGTCCCATCGGATGGGGAAGGCTTCCCGGAAGAGGGTGAAACTCCAGCCACGGCTTCCCTGGTGGTGCCTGACCGTGACGGTAGGCACAAGGAGGTACAAATTGTTCCACATAAACCACCGGTGTCGCGACAGCGGGGGCCACCTCGGCCACCTCCCTTGGACCAACCTAGTACCAACCAGCAACGGGACGTGCGACGCGATACCCGCCAGAGGCAGACTTCACCGGAGTTTCTGCGGTTACCAGACTCTCCTCCCAGATATCGACCGTCACAACGGGTGTATACTAGTAAACGGTATTACCAACAGTCGGCTCCGCCCGTGTCTCGTCAGCAGCCTCGAGTTCAGTCTCAGTCAGATGCATCTAAAACACGTAGCCAGCCAGCAGTGACTGCCGAGAGCCGGTGCGGTGCAAAGTCCTTGCCAACATGGCGGGACCCGACAGAGTTGTATAGGAAGGCTCAAGCACAGCCTCACCCTGGTCCAGTGTGGGCACACCCCGATCAGGAATACACGCCACCAATCCCGGACGAATATCTAAGACGGCAGGAACGACAAGACCGACAGGAGGACGCGACGCCCTCTACATCTCAGCAAGGCCGGGAATCGTAGGCAACACCACCGAAACGACACCGGGAGGTTTCATCTGAAGAAGAGCGGGAACTGCGGGAACTCATGAAATGTTTCCCACATATTCAGGACCCCATGGATTTACTCGACGTTGACCCCAGTATTATGGAAGCGGTCCGCCTGGTACAGCGAGAGGAGCGGGCTCAGGCCTCAGCCGCGACGGCTCCACCGGGTCTAACCCAAGTCCCTGCCCCGCCAGGAATCCAAGCAGCCCCAGCAACAGTATCGGCACCCATCGCAGGACCTTCGGGATTGCAGGCCCAACAGATGGCCGAGCCGCAGGGAGCTGCTCCTATGGAGGTTCAACCGATTCAACAACCAACTGGTCCTGAACAACCACTTTTACAATTGATGCCATCGGCGGAAATCTTGCACCAGATCGGATTGACTCCGGCGGTCTACGAAAGTATGCCCCCTCAAGTGTGGTCTATGTTTGGTCATTTTGTACAGGCATTGACTCATCTGACGGCTAACGGCCGTATCGGACCGTCACGTCATACCTTTAATCCGGTAGCCATGTACCATCTACCCCCTACACCCAACCCCCTACCCACGGGACCTAACGACCGATTCATAGTGCCTGAGCACGTGGCTGTGATGGATACACGACAGACAGCAGAAACGCGCAGAACTGGGACGACCCAGGTTCGGCAATTTATTGTGGT
This sequence comes from Trissonchulus latispiculum, assembly GCA_030248195.1. Taxonomy (NCBI): domain Eukaryota; kingdom Metazoa; phylum Nematoda; class Enoplea; order Enoplida; family Ironidae; genus Trissonchulus; species Trissonchulus latispiculum. Next base: position 38,996 of record JASAND010013332.1, read on the forward strand.
GCCCATGTTGGATCGTACAGCGGCGGGATTTGATCCTACAGCTTATCTGAATGCCATTGATCAAGGTTTGCCCGTAGATTGGCAAGTCATGGAAGCCTATTTGCCTGGGTTGCCGTGGTTCCGCCAGGTCATGATGTGGCGCGACGCCAATAATATGGTCCACATGTCACCTTTACATCTAGTCGCTACGGTCAATCCCTTAATACCGGGGGACGAATACTTCAGCCAGGTGACGATGCCTTTGGTGCTGTCGCCGGAGGTCCAGCAGGAGGCCGAACGGGTTCGCGACGAACTGGATATTTTAATGATCCCACCTGGTCCTACGCTACACCAGCGCGGACAGATTTACCGGGGATCCCGCGCCGCTGGTATGCCTATGCCCTTGTCCGCAGCAGTTCCGTGGGGAATCCGTACTAATTATGCCCCCCGTCCACAAACGCAGTATATGGCTGCGAGTGTAGCGACTACAACCGCACCTGCTCCGGTCATGTTGGCTCCACCAATTCCGGCCGCCCCAATTTTTCGACCTGTTCCATCTCAGGGTACGGCTCGTACAACGCCGGTGACTACGGCTTCGTCTAATTACCCGCCACGGTTCGGAGCGCCGCCGACCGGGCCCTTACCCTCTAGACGGGAGGAAAAACGGGATAGTTCTACATCGTCTCGGGCATCTGGATATGCAGGGCCACCGCCAAAGAAATGGGCACAGGACCGTGACGGTCGGGGAACCCTAGGCGATGATTACGGGGCATCAGCATCGAGAGAAGCGGGGTATCAGCGGCGAGATCGTTCGGATTCACGAGGTTCTGACTACTATACCTGCCGGGATGACTTGGGGCACGATTCTCGGTCTAGAGACCGAAAAAGGCGCGACGAGAGAGATCAAAGACCAACAACTAGCTATCAAGAGTGGAGGCCGCTACGGCCTACCCAGATCTCTAGGACCTCAGTTTAAAGGCCGAGGTCGCCCTACCGAACCGCCGTCACGAGAGCATAGATCGATTTTCTCGCCAAGAACGGCGATGGCTCAGGGACCTCAGATCCCCGGCGATCAACGACCCAGTACTAGTGGGTACCGGAGGGACTCCTACAATTGGAAACCAGCTTCTGCGCCCGTGGAGTACAGACGTCGGGACGACAGCCAGTATGGTTCTTACCGTTCACGATCATCCAGCCAACAGCGCCAGGCCCGGGTCTACCCCGAGGAGCCACCGCGCAAGAGGAAGACGACGCCACTGCCTCCTTTCGGAGTGCCAGCTACCTACGAACAGGTTCGGGACGCGCAACGTAAGCGGACAGCAGGAAGTTTTCCATCATTTCGGGAGATTCTTCATGAGCAACATATTATCGCACGACGCGACCAGTTTGGTAAGAGTATATTGCATGATCACTCGGAACCGGTTTACCCGCCATTTCAGTTGCAACAGCCATACCCGGAACAGGTTGGCCATCTTGCAACCCCTGCGCCGGCAGTCTATTGGCAAGACTTCTGGGGCAGATGGCAGGGACAGCAGCTTCCAGTGGCTGTAGGCAGGGAAACGCCTCATCCAGCACTGGTTGCTTTTCGTCAGGTGGTTTTGCAATGGTTTGTAAATGTGAGCCAAACACCGGTGACCATGTCTATGGAACTGTTGGACCAGCTGAAACAGATGTTCCGGGAGGATCACCCCGATATGTATCAGTATTTCGAGATGGATGACCGCCGTGCACCGGATCGTTCAGGCATTATAGCAACCTGGAAGTTCAAAACCATCGATCGATCACGGTATGAGGATCCAGAACCGGAAGTGGAAATCTTTAAAGTGGTGAACTGCGCTGTATGGGGTCACGCGGAGCTGCTCCGCCGGTGTGTCCCGGAATTAACACCTTATGCGCACGTCTTTTCCCGTTCAGCTTCGAGAGGTTTTCGAGATGTGTACTGCGCTGCGGTTCAGGAACTGGACCGAATGGAAGCGGTGCGTCGAGCTTTCTGGTATTGGTATCAACCACCCATGCAGGGTATTCGAGCCGTGGCTCCAAGGGAATTTCTGGTTCCGTATTTCCGCCATCATTGTAAGAACTCATACATGCATACCGTCGAAGACGGACTGCGTACAGCACAGGAACCTGGTATTGTCTTTCCTATGCCTGAATACATTTATCAATATCGAAAAAGTGATTTCGCGTGTCACGCGGAGGCGCTGCGCTACATTACCCTTGACCCTAACCGTCTGGGCACTGAGATCAAGCTGGGGGTGCGACACCGCCTAGAGGTGGAACCGTATTCCTTTGCAGTCGATTCTTGGCAGGGCGGCTATCAGGTGCGAACTATGTGCCGCATTCATTGGGATACCTTCTACCAGTCAGAGGAGCTCCGTGAATACATGTTACGTCATCCAGCGGCCCTCTACGGCGAAGCCTCAGGCGAGACGTTTTGGGGTTTTCGCCCGGCTTTGCCGGCACAGATTATTGTGCGTGGAGTGGAGGATCTCCAACATGAACAGTTTGATCAGTGGTTCCAGCGTGAGGCATGGTTTAGCGGAGCGTCTATCCATGGCACCTATTGGACAGAGATCCTCCTCTGGTTTACCCAGGGAGGACCGCAGGACTTTTACTCGGACTGGCAATCTCGAACTCCGCTCCCACAGGCGGAATACGATGAGTTCATTCGGGTCATTCGACGACGGATCGAACACGCACGTGATAATTGGAGGAACGGAAGAATGACACCCCCATTCTTCGGGGTGGATAACCCGCCCACGGAATTGAGAGCGGCTGCGCTGCGCATGCCGGTCAACCGTACGGGCGAATTCATCGCTGGATTAGCACCGCCTGGACAGGAGAACAATGTCTTCTGCCCCTGTATCTGTGTCGCCATTTTTGATCCTTCCGCCCCTCATCGTGCTGGCTCTCGCCTTCCAATCGATCGCTAGAGCCCGGTTTGGAACCGTTTCTAAACCCTTTCCTTGTCCCAGGTTACTACCAGCGACTGGTGTAACTCTACGTAATTGGCTCAACTTACCGCGACGGTGTAGTTGTAGCTTAATTTCCCTTTCCTGTCACTGACGGCGGATGTAACATCTTTTACGGCGGAGGTATCATTATGACGGCGGAGGTATCATACTAGCGGCGGAGGTCTTGTATTCTATCATATCATTCAATCATTCCATCAATCCAGCGGCGGTACTATTTACTATGTTATCCTATTTCATTGCCTTTTTCCATCATTGCCGTTCCTATTGACCTGAATCTCAATTACTGACTACCTCTACTTGGACTACTATTCCCGATTTGATTGCTCACTTATGAAGACTGCCTTACGATGACTTTTTCCAGAATTTTAATCCCCGATTGTGACGACCCGATGAAGACTATTTGCTCAATCTATGCCTTATGCCCTGCTTTGTGCCATTCCAGCGATATAGACGCTTCACTGTATATAGATCCAATCCCTAATGAAGACGATTCCTAATTGGTGACTTGAAACTAGTTTATTTTGTGCTTTAAATATAGATATACGTATTTTACTTTTTATCTTGTATTTTTGTGGTGTTCTTAACATTTAAAAATCTAACCTTTTTCCGAGCCTTATTCTAAATTTTAGACTTTCTTTATTCCCCTACTTATATTTTACCATTTTCTTGAGCTTTCTTATTTAAAACATTAGAATTTCTAACCATTTACTTAACCTTTTACCATTTTTCTGGAGCTTTATCTTAAAAATTAACCAAAACTCTGTGTACTTTGTAGTGATTTTGACTGTGTTTTATGCATAATATTGCCTTTTCTATGTGATCTGATGTACAGGTTTATATGCTATGTCTGTATTTTGCTTTAATCATATAACCAAAGTTTTGTTCAAAAGTTTTACTAAAACCGGGTTTATTCTTTTCTTGAAGCCTTTATTTTCGTATTTTCATTAACAGGTTTGATTGCGGGTTTTGTGCCTTTTAACGTGTATTTTGTAACCTGACGCAACGTCAGAAGATGTGTGACGCACCAGCCATGTCCCAACTTGTGTCCTTTACTGCCGCCACATTTTTATCAAAATTATTTTATTACCTATGTCTTTTAGTTGTCCCAACGATTCCTTGTCCATATTTGTACCTGTTATTTGATTTTCGTACAAATTTTCTTGGTAAAATGTCAGTTTTGTTTCCCACTTCAGAGCGCCAAAGTAGTTCCCGAATTATATGCCCCTATTCTATTGTAAGGCCTGCATGCGCGGTTGGGAGGATCTTCTCCAAAATTCTTATTTTTAAGGGACTTTCTACTAATATTTTAACCAGTGTTTCGCGTTTTTAGTAACTTTAAGACTCCATTTTAACCCCTCCCTAATTTAATTTTACACAATATTTTTATTTTTTTTTCTTTTTTTTTTTTATTTTTTTTTTTTTATAAGTACCACGAGGGTACTTGGAGACTCTCCGTACCCTTTTGGTCCTTTTTATACATGCTTAAGCATGTTTAGGGTTACTTTGTAACTCTTTTAATTTAATTTAATACTTATATTTTACTTAAAGACTCCACAAACTTACTCCTACTTACACGCGAAACACTGGGATCAAATTCATTTCATTACCCATTCCCCTAAATTATCTTATTAATTATCTTTCGTCTTTCTAATTTTGCAGGAGATCCGCAGGGAACTGAGTTAGCGATGCGACCCACCCACCCACCCAGCCGGAGATGGCGCACCTTAAAATTTGGCGGGAGGTAACCTCCGTACCCTAGTTTGAAAAGACCCAGACGAAGCTGACATTTCGGTTTTTATTTGGTTTATTCGGTTTTCTAGTAATACAGGTACGAGATCCCCGCCGCTGCGGCTGGAGGATCATGGGTCGCCCATTCACGTACCGTCCCGTGGCATTATTATGGCAGTTCTCCCATGCGTGTTTTTATGGCTGGTCTTCACTAGTCTTTTGTCGCCATGTCATCTTTGTCTATGTTTTTCTTACTTAGTCAGTATATGAAATTTTGACAAAGAAACAGACATCATAAAAGTCACAAAACAGGAGAGGTTCAGACTAATGGAAATGCACGTTAAGATATATCTAAATTTTAAACAGGACACCAGTAAAATTCAGACACAAATACATGACAAATTACGTGCACAGATTTCTGCTTCCCACAGTGAATAAACCCTTCTTAAATTATTGTCTCACAGAAATTTCCCTAAGCCGTCGCGACTAATCATAACATATAACACAGCATACTAAGCCCTTTTCTAAAAATAAACAGCGAGTTTAATTACCAATTAAAAGAATAAAACACAATAACACACCACTTAATAAATTTTGGTCGACCCACGAGGTCGCCTCGGAGCCTAAAACAGTAAAAAGAAATAATCAATAACTTACGGACACCCCAATCCAAGCTTCAAAGCAAAGGGCAACGGGCAAGACACACAGTGTAAAGAAACGACCACGCGCTAGGGCTGAAGAGAGACAAGACTGACTAGTTTTAAAGTGAAGGCTGAGAAAAGATTACTGGTGAGTTTCTGATTGGTTCCGTTTGGATACCCCTTTTGCAGACAGGATGCTCAGAGCGCATCAAAGGAAATTTCAAAAGACAAGCAGCGCCACCTAGCAGCTAAGTAGGCTGAATAAAACACAACGCATTTTAACATAGAAAATATCAAATTTCAAACTAATTTCAATACAAATTTACACAACACATATTTCTCACCAAGAAACCACTCTCACTAAAATCTCACATTAAAATACACTCACGAAAAATACACACAAGCAATACGTAGC
>JASAND010013334.1:0-10423 GCA_030248195.1 Trissonchulus latispiculum
ACAGATGTTATGCATCCCTGTCCGATACAATCTTCAAATAACGTAATCTATTCAATAATGAATAATTATTTCAAACCACAAGCCTTACTTAAGCCATAACACAGTCGCTCTTGATTGTTAAAATGTGACAAATATTTACTGTCTTAGATTCCATTTACCTTTTCAACTTTGCTTAAGGTGGTGATTCCTTTTGGAGACATCAACTTTGAACCCTTACTACTCATTCATTCATTGGAGTTAAGAAGCCATTTTTATACAAAAATGCAGATTAACATTTTCTCTTTCTAATGAATACGGTGAACCTAACTTTAGTTCTCGGAAATTATTTTGCTTCATTTTCGAAGTAATTTAATTTTCCAGGTTTTTTGTAGACTAAAAGTAAATTTTTTCGTGAGGCGTCGGCCACATCATTCGATTCCACTATTAAATAGCTGGGGACCCTTTTTAATTATTATGAAACCGCTCTTCGTTATAAAGAAATTAACTAAAATGTATGCGCAACCTGGATTTTGCCTACTTTTCCCAACTTTGGCAAGCGACCACTTTAGCTAGAAAGCAACAATCGGGGCAACTAAAAACGGTCCCTGGGTATTTTTGTGTAAAATACGTTTAGTAAGTGACAACCCTCTAGCTTGCATAGTAAATGCGGCCCAAATCCGTTATTTGGCATTTCATATAATATTTGTGCAGCCATCCTGCACAACATTTGAATTTGTGCAACTGGCTGAACTCTTTTCAAAAAACAGGTTGTCACAACTCACAACATAAAGAATTATATCTTGGTCAGGAGAACATGTAAATATTTGATCGTCTCTAGCATTAAACCGTTATCTGGCACCTTCCTCAGCATTGACATAAAGTATACCACTAGAGTGCCTGTAAATCGGCCCTCTTCATTCCCGAAGGGAAACTACTTTTATCAACGTTAAAGTTTGAACTGAAGTTAGAACGACTTGCACAGCACAAACAGTGACTACAGCTTCCAAACACTCATCTTCATTCCCGAAGGGCAAATGCCTGTATCAACAAGTGGCTGGTTTTATGTGTTATAAACTAGGCGAATGTCAGAATTCTGCCAAGTTGGCATTTTGCACTTTTTTGGCTTTTACTGCTTAGCGTGGAAAAAGGTATGCCACTTATTAGGAATAAGATGCAGGTCCTACGTGCTAAACATAGGCGAAATTGTCAAAATCCTGCCAAATTGGCATCTAACTATTTTTAGCTTCTACTTGCAAAAATCATGTTTCTAAAGCTTAGAAACATCCTCTCACTTATTCCTAATAGGAATAAATGGCAGGTTTCATGTGTTAAACATAGGCGAAATTGCCAAAATCCTGCCAATTTGGCATCTCACTGTTTTTGGCTTTACTTGCAAAAATCATGTTTCTAAAGCTTAGAAACATCCTCTCACTTATTCCTAATAGGAATAAATGGCAGGTTTCATGTGTTATACACAGGCGAAATTGCCAAAATCCTGCCAATTTGGCATCTCACTGTTTTTGGCTTTACTTGCAAAAATCATGTTTCTAAAGCCTAGAAAAATCCTGCCCCTTATTTCTATAAGGAATAAGTGGCAGGTTTTACGTGTTAAACATAGGCGAAATTGTCAAAATCCTGCCAAATTGGCATCTCTGTATTTTTGGCTTCTACTTACAAAAATCATGTTTCTAAAGCTTAGAAAAATCCTGCCACTTATTTCTATAAGGAATAAGTGGCAGGTTTTACGTGTTATACACAGGCGAAATTGCCAAAATCCTGCCAATTTGGCATCTCACTGTTTTTGGCTTTACTTGCAAAAATGTTTCTAAAGCCTAGAAAAATCCTGCCACTTATTTCTATAAGGAATAAGTGGCAGGTTTTACGTGCTAAACATAGGCGAAATTGTCAAAATCCTGCCAATTTGGCATCTCACTGTTTTTGGCTTTACTTGCAAAAATGTTTCTAAAGCCTAGAAAAATCCTGCCACTTATTTCTATAAGGAATAAGTGGCAGGTTTTACGTGTTAAAATTGGCATCTCACTATTTTTGGCTTCTACTTACAAAACTCATGTTTCTAAAGCTTAGAAAAATCCAGCCACTTATTCCTATAAGGAATAAGTTGCAGATTTTACGTGTTAAACATAGGCGAAATTGTCAAAATCCTGCCAAATTGGCATCTCACTATTTTTGGCTTCTACTTACAAAACTCATGTTTCTAAAGCTTAGAAAAATCTTGCCACTTATTCCTATAAGGAATAAGTTGCAGATTTTACGTGTTAAACATAGGCGAAATTGTCAAAATCCTGCCAAATTGGCATCTCACTATTTTTGGCTTCTATTTGCAATAGAGACCTTCACGGGCCTGAATTTTCAGGCCCGGCCCGGCCCGGCCCGTGAAAATTTCTGCTCGGCCCGGCCCGGCCCGGCCCGTTTCAAAAATTTTCGACCTCGGCCCGGCCCGGCCCGGCCCGCTCCAAGTCAGGCCCGGCCCGGCCCGGCCCGTAAGCAAAAAAGTTAGGCCCGGCCCGGCCCGGGCCCGTTTTACTAATTTTTTGCCGTTGCCCAAAATAAAAAAAACATGTACTATCTAAAACAGCATTGTATCATTAGTTTTTTAACCTTTTTAAACGATTTCTCAGAGCTCATATGGCTATTAAGTATGTGCAGTCCTCTGTTCGATTATTTGTGTTTAGGGAACAGGTCGCTGCTCAGTTTTGATGATTCAACGGTAACACGAAATAAACTATGAATTGGGAAGAAAAATACATAGCAAATATTAAAAATAAATGAATAGAGCTGCAGTTAGGATGATAATGTACAACATAAAGGTAGTATATAAACACAAGTAAGCTAACTACGTCCGGCAGTACTCTAAAGAGCTACGAAAATTAAGAAAAATCGAAAGAAAATTCCACTGACTAAAGAAAATTTATTTTAGAATTGTTTATAATTTCCAATAAAAAACTGACAAAATTGAAAACAAGACAAAACTTTTAACTGAAAACACCAGGCCCGGCCCGAAGCCCGGCCCGTTCCAGTACTAGGCCCGGCCCGGCCCGGCCCGCACCCAAATTTTTCCTACCTCGGCCCGGCCCGGCCCGGCCCGTTCCACCTTAGGCCCGGCCCGACCCGGCCCGCGGGCCGGGCCGGGCCGGGCCGGGCTTACGGGCCTGAGTGAAGGTCTCTAATTTGCAAAAATCATGTTTTTAAAGCCTAGAAAAATCTTGCCACTTATTCCTATAAGGAATAAGTGGCAGGTTTTACGTGTTAAACATAGGCGAAATTGTCAAAATCCTGCCAAATTGGCATCTCACTATTGTTGGCTTCTACCTGCAAAATCATATTTCTGAACCTTGCTGAAATCCTAACACAGACTCCTAGAAAAGCCAGTTCCAGTTGAAACCACAAATGTGAGATGCGAATTTGGCAGTTTTGACAATTTCCGCAACACATAAAATCTGCAACTTGTTGAAATAGGCATTTGCCCTTCGGGAATGAAGATGAGTGTTTGGAAGACAATGGTGCAGTAGTCACTGTTTATGTTGTGCAAGTCTTTCTAACTTAAGTTTTAACTTCAACGTTGAAAAAGGTTGTTGCCCTTCGGGAATGAAGAGGGTTGATTTACATACAGCCATTCCCATTCGGTCTCAATTCCAATTTTATGGCCATGCCAGATAACGGTTTGATGCTAGAGAACATAAAATGTTTGCACGACCCCCTTTACGAAAATGCCTGTTTTCTGTCATGGTTGCATTACTTTTCAGAGCTGAATTTTTATTCTGCACAAATTTCAAAGTTGTGCAGGATGACTGCACAATGTTTATATGAGATGCCAGATAACGGATTTGGGCCGTAAAGGCCATAGCAAAGAACGGAATAGCATTTAGAAGACTACAACGTCACGACTAATCGGCCTTGACGAGACCCTCAAATTGACACCCTTAGTTTAATTTTGCGGCTAGCGTAGCTCAAGAAATGGCGGATAAAAAATGACAAGTTTTCAACGCCAAAATAAGAAAATCAGCTATATCTCACTGTAGAGAGAAGCTAGAAAAGTTCTTCAAAAAACAAAAATGTAGAGCTTTACAACATCCTTCGAATGAATATAATTATAGCTATGCAGCTACTGTCTAAGTGTCAAAAATCGGCAAAAAACGCCCTGAACGGAGACGTCGAAGTTTTGAAGCGGGATTGCGCGGAGGGTGTTAGAATGATAAAAGAACTTATTTTGGAAAGTTTCATCAAATTTCATCTTGATTTGTATCGTCAACCAATAATATGTGCCCAAAAGGAATCACCACCTTATTTCGCCCCTGTGAATTATTGCCAATCAAAACTTTGAAACGCCTTAGAGATTGTTCCAAAGAACCTACGCTTGAAAAAGTCAAACCAGTTCAGTATTAAAGCTGGCTTCCTGCTGTGTTCAATAGTCCCACCTTATTAGTGAAATCTATTGAGAAATGAGTTTGAAAATTTAATGACAGTTTTGTTACAGCTTTTCACCATTAAAGAACCCCGCTGATAAAATAATGGACGGAGTAAAATAAAGTGTTCTCAAGGGCCGTAGTCATAATTTATTAAAAGCCGAAGGTGCCAGCTGGTTGCTACAGCTTATGCATTAAAATTTGGAATTTGGACCCTGCGACCGATGTTATAAAGCCATTTAACCCGGGTTAGAAACCGGGTTATCAACTTTAACCCGATAGCATAAAAACGGGGTTAGCGAAAGGGTTTCGCTGGATGAGTTAGGGTTAGGGTTACGGTTAGGGTAAACCCTAACCCAGTGTTATAACAAAACCAGGGTTTTAAACCCGGGTTAAAATCGGGGTTAAATCAAGTAAATCTCAACCCTCTTCAGTGAGGAGGATTATAGAAGTTAACCCGGATTAGGTTTTGGATAAAAAACCAATGGAAATTTTTTGTCGACGTGCTGTTGATGGTGAAAATACATCTTTTACATTGCTTTTCTTCGTGGTGGACTTATCTAAACTTCATTTTCACTACAAATTTACTATTTGCCGTTTCTATGAAAAGGGTTCAAAAGAGCAGATTGGGGTAAGAAATGTGGTTAACCCCAAAACCAACCGGGTTAAATCCTTGCTAGCTGAGTCCGCTGCTTCCTTTTGAGCTTAATTGGGGTTAGCTCTAAGGATTATCGGGTTAAGTTAACCTAGCCCCAAAATGCTTTAATGTTGGGTTAACCCAAGTATTTGCAAATTTCGCCAACGAAAACGCAAATTTGTGTTTTCGCTAACGAAAACACAAATGGTTCTCACTCTGGCTCCCTCCAACTAATTGTCAGTGTAGCAAAGTGCACGTAAACATGCATATATAGAAACAGTCACTGTGTGCAGTACGCATATGTGCAATGTATTGCATTGTAATTAATTATATACCTTCTCACAGTAGTACTGTACCACTCCAAATCCTTTATATGCTTTCGTATAGAATACTGTTCTCCACTGCTTCTACTACTTCTAAATTTGTTGTTGAAAATATTAAATAACTACTAAGTACTAATTTATTAATTAATTAACTACAGAATAAGTTGGAAGAACATTTCAAAAACCTAGGAAATAAAGAAATCAGTATTTAAAAGAAATGTTAATAAGTTAAAAATATTTTTCATTAAACAAAGTTTAGGTTGAAATAAATCCAAAATTTCAGTGCTACCATATTTTAGTTTGTTTAGAAAATGTCAATTTTCTTCTACTTAATTCTAAGTTCTACCTCTATAAATTACGACTTTCCTTTTTATTATTTCTGATTCTAAACTCGGCATGATTTTCCGTTAGATTTCTATGCTTCGTGAAGGCGGAGCAATCGATTGAAAGGACTACTGTACTCTCGTGGTATTGACCAATAGTAGTGACAACTGCATAGGATGTAAGACAACTGTGAACAAACCAATATACATAAATACAGAGAAATATATTGCACATATGCGTACTGTACACAGTGGCCGTTTCTATATATGCATGTTTACGTGCACTTTACTACACTGACAATTAGTTGGAGCCTCAGAGTGAGAACAATTTGCGTTTTCGTTAGCGAAAACACAAATTTGCGTTTTCGTTGGCGAAATTTGCAAATACGCCAAATTTGTGTTTTCGCTCCGACATATACATATACATATACGTATACATACATACATACATAAACGTAAATATAAAATAATATAATATACAATACAAGTAACATACATTTGTGGCTCCGACTTTCTGTAGTTACCGGCTTTCTCCTTTGTAATTACATCTTAAAGTTGAAGTCTTTTTTGAATGGATGCCTCAAAGAAACAACACTAAAATTGGAACAAATCAGTCAACAGATGCCTGTCCCAAGAACCAGCAAAGTCACCTCAGTTTCCAAGATTTCCAACCAATAGAAAATAGCTAAACATCATACATTCATTTGCAATCTAATCCTTCGTTGAGAATAATGACAGCAAATTATAGTCATGCAAAATTTTAAGCAAAAATGTTCTGTTAAAAGTCTCAAAAAATTGTTCAAAATCGCCGTTTACTCGAAGGCTTAAATAAAAGGATTGAGTTATCCACTTTTGACCATTCTGAGTCATAGCCTATAGGGTAAACTTGTCGACCTGAGGCTATCTCTTCGTGCTTTTGAACCTGGTTTGTATGGACACTGAATGTTTGTTGTATGGACGCTACTTGTACACACTACTACGCATGTATGGACACAATATTAATATGTAAATCATAGGAGATTACTCAGCTATCCTGCTGAAACTCACCAAACTTCTACTTGGGCTGTATCGACAGCATCAGCCTATTTCAAGCAGCCTATGAAATACATGCAAAATTCTCCGTCCATACAATAAAATTTCGTCATAAATTAACGAAAAATTAAGAGTTATTCTGTAGCTTAATTTTATTCAGTAAAATTGGTATCAAAGGATAGAGAAATTATCACACTTTACAACAATATGAAAATTAGAAAGGCTTAGTTTAACTGTTAAATTCGCGCAGTCATTTAAACTTAGGCCAAAAAATCATTGAAAAATCAATCCAAGCGCGATATTGATAAAAATTGGCATACAATGTGCGACACAGATATCCTGCACAAATAAAGTTTAGTTGATTAGAACCACTTTAGTACCAGCTTTCCGACGGTGTTATCAATTTTTTGGTTGACAAAATATTGAGTACACTAGCTCATAAAAACCAACCCATCGTCCATACAAGATTACATTCTGAAGCGTTGTAGCATATATGCCACTCTGGAAAAAATTAAGCTGCTAAACAAACCGGCCAATCAGATCGGAATTTTTCCTCTTTTCATACACTCCTTGGCTTGCTGCATTTCTATGTGGAATTTGGGATCTTGTGCGAACCCCCAACACTCTGCGGAAAGCTTGCAGCCTTGCCTTATTACTCCGCTTGTGTCCTCTGTTTTAAGTCCGTGGAAAGTGCATTCTGTGCCTCCCTGGAAATGCATTTCCCGGTACTAAATTTTTTGAGACAATCGTAAAAGTGAAGCATCTACATGAAACAGACTTTACCTCTGAACTTTGCATACTGATACAGAGCTACGCTCATATTTAAGTTTAAAGAAAAGAAGATTTTAAAGAAAGATTCTTTTGAAAGAAAGAAAGATTCTTTTAAAATAAAGAAGAAGGGAAGAGAGTTAAGGTAAAGGTCAAGTGCAATTTAGTCCCTCCCAGTTAACGCTGTATGCGTTTGTTGCACACAATGTCAATGCTTAAATGTGTCACCTGACATTCAAATTTTTGAGCTTTGCCTAAACTTTGGCTTATTTCAAGAAGAAAGAAAGAAAATTTATTCTGAAAAAAGAAAGAAAATTCATTTCCAAATATTCTTTCTTTTAAGTTAAATTGTATACAAAGAAACTGGGAGGCGAAGCATGAGTTTTCTTGAGTTAGCAGAGTTTTTGCACTAAGAACAAGCTTAAATTGACTATGGGGAGCAAAGCAGAGATCTAGCAAACTCATATGACCTGCTGCACTTACGTACAGCAGGATGGTTTATAAACATTTGAGTAGTCTACTGAAATATCTTAAAGCGAAAGTTGAAAGCCATATTTTAACCATAGGTTTGTTAAATAATAAATAAGAGTGTGGCAAGCGTAGTGCGCCCTTCTTCATCAGCCCGATGGTTTTCTTAGCAGCTAACAAACAACACTGTTAATATTACATTACAGTAAGTACATCAAAAAATGAGGTAAACGCGGGCCGGCAGGCGGATCCACGAAGGATACAAGGGCAAGGCATTAATCACAGCCTCCTGTTCGGACTAAGGCTTCGGCCTTAGTGACTGCAGGCAAGCGTTTTTCATTATTTCTTTATGATTATAAGTAGTATAACCCCCCCCTTCACCCCCCGTTGCTCATATGTTTACGTGTTAAAGCAAAATGATCAATAAAATGTCTTTGTTGTGAGTCATTAAATAATTCATAATTTTGATTGCTCGGCTTGTAGCGCGGGCCCTAAAAATCAATATTTGATGCAGCACACATTTTGACATAAAAACCAACCCTAGCTAATACTGACGTTCCAATTCCGCGAATTTATCTGCTGTCTAAAGAATGCTTGTGATTACGTAATAATAGCATCCTATACAGCCTTATTTCTGCTTACGTAATGAAGCAATTATAACTCATTCCTTACTTAACTCAAAACAAATTACATCACCAATTCCAGGAATTATCTAATTAAAACTGCATGATTACGCAGTCAGCTCCGCTGATTTCGCAATCATGCAGTGAAAGCATAACTTCAATCACCTTTCCCCCCGCCGCGCCGCCCGAATACAATTTATGATTTATTGTTGTTTAATTATTTATTTCATTGAAGTTACATAACAACATAAAGCACGTAATTGCTTTAGCAGGTTAGCGCAGTAAATTTCTCCACTTCCTAATGTGTAGGTAGTACCTTAGAAAAGTGTCTGCATTGCTCAGACAGCTACACTAAAAGCAGCTGTTACCAAGACTTTCTGCAGCAGTGTATTTAAACTAATTTGACTTTAAGGCATATTATCAAGCTTACAAATTTGCAAAAAACTTATGCACACACATTAGCAACTTGAATTACTTTTTAACAATTCTTTGGAAAATATTTGAAAGTAGCTAAATTTGCCGCTGCCCTCATAACTGACTGTTCTAAATACTCCTACTATCAAAACCTATCTGCCATTTACACTAGTGTATACAATGAAAAGTATTCAACAAGCACAATTTGCTTTCCCTACACACTCCACTGCCGCTTACGTACGTACATCATCATCATCATCATTACTTCATTCCGAGACAGAAAGAAACTAATTGCAGCAACTCTGCTTTCCAGCTGCACTTACAAGAAAAATCCCCTTGCAACCAATCAGATTTCATGACCCTGATTAGCTGCTACGCTCTCTCGCATGCAAGCGTGCAGCGAAATTCAGCAATCACCATCCCCGCCGCCGGTTGTCGTTATTTATTTGAATATTAATGTCTTTATTCTATAACCTATTCGTTGTTTTAATATTCTAAGCACTAATATATCAGATTATTTAACCAAAACAGATTAATTATTAAAACTGCATCAGAAATGCCATTGAGTTATTCACCATTAAGTACTTACCTACATACCTTTAAGTACTTACATCACCCAACCTAGTAATGGAGTAGTTCAGCATCTAGTACGCCGCATGATTAACTCAATGGCATTTCTGTTCCTTTAACTTAGTGTTTGCTAACGCATAGAAAACTAGGGCTGAAACATCAAAGAATCAGGTTTCATAACTGACAGAGTAAGACTTGTTGAGCACTTTGTGTGCTTTAACGACAGCACCTCGGGAAGGTTCTCTGTCACCGCTGTCATTGTTTTTTCTTTTTTATTTTTAAAGCGCTACAGTTACGACAAACAGCACTTACATTGCTAGACTAATAGATACCACTACACATACAGGTTTACACTTAAATATAATCTTCAAAGCAATAACAAAGAATATGCCTTAATGACACAATGTTCCTATACAACGTAAGGCCAGGCTAGCCTTACTTACATGTAATTAGTGTAAGTACTTACCAAAGCACGTAAGTATTTGCTTACCCAAGCAAGTAAGTATTTATATACTTACCCAAGCACGTAAGTATTAATCATGTCTTGTAAGTCTACGCTTACTGAAGAGTCAATTTAAACGTCTACACAAAATGGTAATACGACAAATACCTATGATGAATGATTTTCTAATTCGACATCATCTTCCCCAGGCTCGTCCCTATAGGTGAGAACGTATTCATCTATACTTCTGTTCATCTCAACAGCGATTTTATACGCAACTAATGGTTCCATATCCTTATCATCCACTAGTTCGTTCTTTTTATCAATTATCTCCTTTATAATGGGATCATTACCGAAAGCAAAGAGCTCAGTAAATTTTTTCAACACCAGGCCGTTAATTGTTCTTCTGATGCGTGGGAT